>JAXGGA010023484.1:0-13399 GCA_038373865.1 Uloborus plumipes | reverse complement strand
TTTCTTTTACTTTGAACGGGAAAGTAGGCTAAAAAATGTCAATCACTAAATAAGAACAAGCATTTTATGATAAAACAAACACCAGATTGACCTTTTGGTAATAATTTAACATGTGTGATAATAGGAGGGTCATTCCATTTTAAATCAACAAATGGGGTGCGCATCACCATTTTTGATTTTGATGAAAATTTGCATGTGTATTCCTTTTACTTTCCAGAGCTCAAAATAGTGTTCATTTTATTTTTAAAAAATTTACCCTTTGATATATAGGCCATTTTTGTTGTTGGCAACAGCGAAAATCGGGCGTTTTGACGCTTTGTCTTATGAACTATAACTTTTTTCTATCAAAGAATTTTGAGCTCAAATATAGCTCATTGGAAAGCTAAGAAAAAGATCTTTTTATACATGCTATCAAAAAATTTCAGATATTAAAAAAATATTTATTTTTTTAAGGTCAAAGTTCACGACGAAAATGACATTTTTTACTACTTTCGAAAATTAAAAAACCAATGAAGGGTTCAAATTAACAAGCCCATTTTTTATCATATATTCAAAGTCATGATTACTTACTGCATAAAAAAATTGGCTTGTTACTCCACCCCCTTTATGAGATATGCCCCCCCCCCCCCAAAGTTGTAAATTTTTTAGAAAATCCAATTTTCAACGCTAAAAAAAGGCATGTGGGGGGCAAGACAAAATTTTTTTTATTTGTGGTATTTTAAGTACTTTTTACCAGTTTTCTAATAAAACAAAAGTTGCTTTGTTATTCAAAGGTGTTTGGCAGATATAAGGGACTGAACTTTCAAAAAATTGCACAAAAACAACACGATTATTTTCATTTTTTAAAATCTTTTTTTTATAATTTAAATGTAATTATATACCTTATTCTTTGCCTTAAATGCTAAAAAAAGACTAAGAAGAGCAATGAAGAAACATATTTAAAGTTTAATAAGATAATTTAATATTTTTAACACCTGGGAATATAGAATACCACTAAACTTGTCTGATTTTTAAACATCTAATTGCTACCTATAACAGGACTGAGCATTTCTCAACTTGTCCAGGTTTGTTCATACCATTTGGTCATCCTTGTTCTGGCTTGTTCTGCAAAATCTTGTGAAGCTGATGTGATTTCTTTTCATTTCAAGTTCATATATTCACAGAATGTTTTGTTAAAGATAAAGGAAGAAATTTTTTAGAATCCTTATATATAAATTTAAACATGTCTTTCTACATGTAAACTGTGAATAAGTAATGGATAACCCTAAATGCTCCATAGGAGTTTTTGAGAATGATGATTGTAACTACCAGCAAGAAATTCCATAAAGGTGGAAAAACTTGTCAAAAAATTTTTTGCAGGGTAGGTACAAACAGTTTCAATGGTTTTACACCCGGTTCTCAGGTGCAGTAAAGTTTTATCATCATCACTGTACTCAGAAACACTATTTACAGTAGACTGTCTACTGTAACTTAAAATATTACAATCATCCTTGTCAAAAACTCCTATGGAGCATTAAGGGTTATCCATAACTTATTCACAGTTTACATGTAGAAAGACAAATTTAAATTTATATTTAAGGATTCTAAAGAATTTCTTCTTTTACCTTTAACAAAACATTCTGTGAATTTGAATGAACTGGAAATGAAAAGAAATCACATCAGCTTCACAAGATTTTACAGAAGAAACACTAGCTCAACAACCTACTTCTCTCAGAATTTGACAACTAAGATACACATGTTAGAGCAAGCCAGAACAAGGATGACCACATGGTATGAACAAACCTGGACAAGTTGAGAAATGCTCAGTCCTGTTACAGGTAGCAATCAGATGTTTAAAAATCAGACAAGTTTAGTGGTATTCTATATTCCCAGGTTTTAAAAATATGAAATTATCTTATTAAACTTTAAATATGTTTCTTCATTGCTCTTCTTAGTCTTTTTTTAGCATTTAAAGCAAAGAATAGGGTATATAATTACATTTAAATAGAAAAAAAAAATTAAAATGAAAATAATCATGTTGTTTTTGTGCAATGTTTTGAAAGTTCAGTCCCTTATTTCTGCCAAACGCCTTTGAATAACAAAGCAACTTTTATTTTATTAGAAAGCTGGTAAAACGTACTTAAAATACCACAAATAAAAATTTTTTTATCTTGCCCCCCACATGCCTTTTTTTAGCGTTGAAAATTGGATTTTTAAAAAAATTTACAACTTTGGGGGAGCATATCTCATAAAGGGGATGGATTAACAAGCCAATTTTTTTATGCAGTAAGTAATCATGACTTTGAATATATGATAAAAAATGGGCTTGTTAATTTGAACCCTTCATGGGTTTTTTAATTTTCGAAAGTAGTAAAAAATGTCATTTTCGTCGTGAACTTTGACCTTGAAAAAATAAATACTTTTTTTTAAATCTGAAATTTATTGATAACATGTATAAAAAGACCTTTTTCTTTGCTTTCCAATGAGCTATGTTTGAGCTCAAAATCTTTGATAGAAAAAAAGTTAATATTCCTAAGACAAAGCATCAAAACGCCCAATTTTCGCTGTTGCCAACAACAAAAATGGCCTATATATCAAAGGGTAAATTTTTTTAAAAATAAAATGAACACTATTTTGAGCTCTGGGAAGTAAAAGGAATACACATGCAAATTTTCATCAAAATCAAAAATGGTGATGCAACAACTTTTTTGAAAATTTGTTGATTTAAAATGGAATGACCTATGAGGATTATTATGCGTTATTGTTCCTTTTTAGCTTTTAAAGACAACTTTTGGGTCATTCCATGTCAAGTGATCCAACGTTTTTTACCTTACATTTTTGTATTTCTTTCAAGTTTGGCTCCTCAATTGTACCCCTTTAGGTAATCAAAAGTCTCAATTTTTAGATTTTTACCTCTATTATTTTTTGATTTATGAGACTTTGAACTTTGGAAAAACCCTCGTTTTTCCATGGATAAGGGAACATAAAAGGGACCATAACTCGGCTCCGAATACAGATAGAACGATTTGGTGAATGGCATTTTAAAGTACGTTAGTTGCCGCTTAATCTGATATGCAACATAACTAATTTGATAAAAATTTTCTTTTTCAAAAAATGAAATTTAAATTTCAAATTTAAATTTCTCGAAAAACATATAATGAATTTTTTCAAAAAATTCTCAAAAATTCTTGTGAATTTATCTATGTTTGTTCAAATTTTTAGATTGGGATGTCAATGGGATCATATTTTTTTGAATTTTTGAATAAAACTGTATGGGGAAAAAATGATATTTTTTTAGATTCTATTTATTTAAATACTAAGTTATCTTGCTTGTGATGGTCTAAAACGTAGTAAACAAACAAGAATATGTTTAAAGTGAGCTGGCATGAGCTTATAGATTTGTCAGGTTCACTCACCCCCTCACCCCTTCCTCCCCCGCACAAACTTTTTTTTAATTCAAAACTGTTCAAAATGTTAAAAAAACTCTTTGATACAAAATGAATAGTAAACTTATTTAAAGTTGGTAAATGGGTTTTCTTATAACTAGACGAAGTATCCCCTCCTCCACCCAAATATACCATTTACGCTGTACTATTTTCACATCTAACCTGAGGATTGAATTGACTATTATTTTTACTCTAGGTAAGTGAGCTAGCATTAACTTGTAAATTGGTCAGCTCCCCCTCCCTTCCTCCTCGATCCAACCATTTTTTCCCCCAAACTGTTTCAAATGCTAAAAAAAAACCTTTTTGATACAAAATGAACAGTAAGCTTATTTAAAGTTGGTAAATGTGTTTCCTTATAACAAGGCAAAGTAAAACCCTTCCCCCACCCAAATATACCATTAACCCTAGCGTCAATAACCGGGTACCCGGGTACCCATTTGCTACTTTGATCTCAATTTTTACTATTTCTAATTAAGACTTGGTCAAATGGCTCTTATTCCTCGTTATTTGCACGAATCTTAACCAAACAAAGTTGTAACCGTGTTTTCAAAAAAATATTTTGGTTGTTTTTTTCAGCATTAAAAATTCCTATACCGTTATTCAATAACCGGGTACCCGGGTACCCGTTACTTTTTTCCGCGTTCCAGCTAGAAGTTAATGATTATTATTAGGAAAAATTTAATCAAATATTACAGTTATTATTATTATTTATTTTTATTACACTTATTAATGTTTTTTTGTTTATTTGTTGCTTTTTTTTAATTTTTAGTGTGACAAATATAATTTTCGAAAAAATACTTAGGAATACACATTATTATTTTTTATTATTATCGGCAGTAGCCAGACAATGAAAATAAAAAAAAAATGACATTTTATCACATAATTGACATTGTCAAATTGAGATCAAATGCAGATCACAAACTTGGGTTGCCACACTTTATGCGCGATTTTCTTGTTTTTCTGCAAAGCTTTTTGGGAGTAGAAGCAAAGTTGGCAAGCACCAACGACTTTCTTTCGTCCACTTGAATCACGTCCCGCTATTGTAGTACTGGAGCTTGAAGGTCCCCCATGTACTGTGTTGAACTCCTTCAAGAAGCTTTCTACGCCAGATTTTGTAGAAAAGCGCCTCATGGCTTGAGTATTCGTTTATCTGTCCTGAATTATAGGAAGGCACAATTCTTCGCCTAGTTGGCGCAAAAATAAACGACAATTATTGTTTTTACGACTTTGCAAGTTGACATTTGCCTTATAAAGGATATAAGCAGCTAAAGCTGAAATGTCCACAATGTTGAAAATAAAAGATAGATGCCATCTTTTTGTTTGCCTCTGAGATGTATATAAGCATCTAGTAAATTGTGTCGACGCCAGATTTCGTTTTGTTATAAAACAAAATTATTTCTGGCTTTTTGTCAGCTTTAGAGATGCTTTTGCCATGATGTAGTGTTGTCAGCAATATCACAGTTTTTTTCTGCTTGGGTACATAAGAACATATGGTTACATCGCTAGTGAACTCGAATAAGGAACTTTGGGTCTCTCGAGATGTAGGCGATAACATTTCAGGCGAAATGTATGATTTATTTTTCTTTAAAGTACCTACAATTGTACCCCACGAGACGAGGGTGTCAAGAACTGTTTCATTTAAGTGAAAGGAATCGCGAAAAAAAGTTGGTTTCTGCTCTACGTGCTTGAAATTCGAAGTGGGTACCCGGGTACCCGGTTATTGAGATTAAGGTGTTAATTCGGTTATTGACGCTAGGGTTAACGCTACACTAATATGACCTCTCACCTGGGGATTGATTTAAGGATTATTTTCCCCCTAGGTATATATTGTTTTTCAGACGAAGTGTTTCTTTTTTCAATCCGACCTTCACAAAGTGTACTTCCATTTAATATCTGAATTGAAACTTATGATTCATTTCATCCCCTCCCCCAGCGCCAATCTTCAATTTTAGAGGAAGAAAAGAAACGGTTCGCCCCAAGATCATAGCAAACAGCAAAATAGCACTGTTTCCCCTTGTTCTCATAATGTTTTCCCATTATTTTAACACAAAACTGAAAAGAAATGAAAGTATCAGGTTATATGTCAGTCCCCATCACTGCCTTTCCTTTCTCTTATTGGACAAATACAAATACAAATGTGGCGACCAGCAGCAGGCTCTGGGCCCAACTTGGCTGGTCCTAGTCAAATTAAAGACACCAATGAAGATCAATGGCCCTCTTAAAGCCATCTACTCCATTGCTCTTTACCGACTCTTCCGGTAAGCTATTCCAAGTTCCCACTACCCTGCTAAAATAGTAATTTTTTCGAATTTTAAGATTAGCCTGAGATTTAAACAGCTTAAAACAATGACCCCTTGTCCTGCTTCCCGTGCGAAAATCTAACCCCGTAACATCATTCATTTTAATAAATTTAAACAACTGAATCATGTCCCCTCTGGCTCTTCTTCGCTCAAGACTATACATATTAAGCATTCTAAGTCTGGAATCATTAATTAATCTAAATTAGAAAACCTATTTACTAACCTTGTAGCCCTTCTTTGTACCCTTTCCAATAACTTAATGTCTTTCTTCAGATAAGGAGACCAAAACTGAACAGCATACTCCAAATGAGGTCTTACCAAACTTCTATATAGAGGCAGAAGAACCTTCTTAGATTTGTTTGAAATAGATCTATTAATAAACCCAAGCATCCTATTGGCTTTGTTACTAGCTATGCTGCACTGTTGACTAGACTTGAAATCCTGATTTATTAAGACACCTAGAGCCATAACATTATCTGCCCTACTAATGACTGAACCCTGTAAATAATAGCTTGTATGCTTATTTCCATGACCGAAATGCAGCACTTGACATTTCCCAACATTAACTGCCATACCCCACTTGTGTGCCCATGTAGTAATATGATCCAAATCCTGTTGCAGCTGATTTATTTGTTCGTTATTTTCTACAACCCCCATAAGTTTGACATCATCGGCAAAACAATTCATGTTTCCAGAAACATTTTCATGAATGTCATTCATAAAAATAATAAACAAAAGGGGACCCAAAACTGATCCTTGGGGAACCCCACTTAAAACCTCACTCCATTTAGAATAGTTACCCCTAACAACTAGGGGAGACTGGGGACGGTTGTGACGCTGGGCGGTTGTGACAGTCGTCATATTAGCTAAACCATAATTAATACCTGGTTGAAGCAAAGAGAGAGAGTATCAGCATGTTTGTCTGAATGTGTGTCAAAGCATTGCGGTAGCCATCGAGCGACATTAACGCTAGCAGAGGGGTTGGTTACTTTTTAACAGTCAAAAGTAAGTTTTTTTGTTCGATGTCTTTTAGTAATTCCTGTTGAATGGGTACAGATAGAGAAATGAAAGTTTTCTCCCCGTTAGTAGTGAACCTTAATAGTGAAAAAGCAGTGATTACTTTTTATGTAGGCTATTTTGTATTGCCATGGCGATTGCTGTTTTCAAAAGTTGTGGGTTGGGGTCGGTTGTGACAAATTGCGTGGGGACGGTTGTGATACGAGTAAAACATGTTTTTATCATATTAGATGCCCATAATACGTTTGGAGAAGACAGAAATAGGGCAGTGTGACCTAATGAAATATAAAGAAGCTTATAAAGAAGTGAAACTTTTTTTTCTTTCGGATAGCTTTGGAAATGCCACGTTAATCGTAAGTCTTTGCTACGAAACATTCATTCGTAAACGCGATGGAGCCGACCGGCGCTGTCACAATGAAAACAACGTGTGCATAGGTTATATTGCTCATAATAAAGTGCTTTTGAGCTTACATATACGCTCAAAGCATATATGAGGGTAAAATGGCTACTGAGAAATGGTTCCGTTCATTTATGAATAGAAATGTTTCACGTCTGTTCGTGTAACTCATGCAACTAGCCTTTCAAGAGTAACAAGCTTCAATAAAACAAATAAATGTGGAATCTTTCTTTGATACTCGAGAATTGTTATTAACAAACACGGTTATGACCACAGGATATGCATAATGTTGCCAAAACAGACGTTACGAAATTCCAAAAACCTGATATTTTTGTAAAACTTGGTATAAGGTTACTTCAACTGAACGAGACACATTGTCAAATGTTAAACTTTCCCAGATGAAGGTTATGTTGAATTACGTTTAATATTACTTGAAATTAAAAGTGATCTAGACTCTTTTGCTGTATTTTTGAACTTGTCACAACCGACCCCAAGCACTGTCACAACCGCTCCTGGGGTGGGGTCGGTTGTGACATTTTTTCCTTTTTTGTTTAATTTGGTCCTGTAAGTTAACTATTGTACTTAGGGAGAAAATTTTAGTGTTTATAAGCAGGCAAATAAACACTTTAACATAAAAACAACTTTAAACCAGCTCACAGGCATTGCTAAGGGATCTATGGGGGAGCAAATGAAAATTGTCACAACCGTACCCAGTCTACCTTACTCTTTGTTTCCTTCCTGTCAGCCAATTCCTAACCCAAACTAGAATTTTACCTCCTACCCCTATATCAGCTAATTTACTGAGTAGTGCTACATGCGGCACCTTATCGAAAGCTTTTTGAAAATCTATGTAAACAACATCTACGCATTTTTTGCTATCTAAAGCCAAGGTAACCTTGTCGTAGAAATGTAATAAATTAGTAGCACACGATTTACCTTTTCTGAAACCATACTGCAAACTACTCAACAGCCCATTATTTTCTAAGAAATTCATAATCTTAATTTTGATCAATGTTTCAAAAATTTTACATACCACTGAAGTCAGACTCACAGGCCTATAATTTCCTGCATTACCTCTAGACCCTTTTTTGAAGAGTGGTGTAATGTTAGCTAGTTTCCAGTCCTCTGGCACTATCCCTGAGTTATACGAAGCATTGAATATATTAACTATAACGTCAACTAATTCCTCTGCACATTCTACTAGAACTTTTGGATAAATATTATCTAGTCCCGGAGCTTTTGTGGTTTTAATTTTTTTCAAATAAAGTAATACATCCTCCCTGGAAAATACAAAGTCCTCAAGCTGTGTAGTAGCTTGTGAACAAAGCTCATGAGCTAATAGGAAAGAGTAGCAAACAGAAACAGAACAAACTGAAATACTACCAGACATCAGTAGAGTTTAAGGCTTTGAAATAGGGTTAGGCGGGATGATAAAAAAATAAGAGTTTGGAGCGGGAAGGTAGGAAAAGGGGAGGAGCAATCTGTATACAGAAGTTGAACAACATGAGAGGTTATTATCAAAAAAGCAGTGTTTGTTTAATATATGTATATAGATATATCTTGCTGCATTACTTTCCTTTACAACAAGATGAAAAAGAACACAAACAATTAAAAAAATAAATAACAGCTGCACACTAGATAATGTGGGAAGATAGTTATGGGGACACAGACATATGATCTGATATTTTGATTTATTTTCAGTTTTGTGCGAAAAGAAAAGTAAAAACGATGAGAACAAGGAGAAACAATGCTATTTTGCTGTCTGCTGTGATCTTGGGGCGACCCATTTATTTCCTCCCTTCAAAATTGAAGATTGGTGCTGGGGTTGAAGATGAAATAAATCATAAAGTTAAATTTCAGATATTGAATGGAAGTACACTTTGAAGTTCGGATCGAAAAGAAACATTTCGTCTGAAAAACAATAGATATACCTAGGGTGAAAATAATCCTCAATTCAATCCCGATGTTGGACGTCATATTAGTATAGTGTGAATGGTATACTTGGGTGGGGAGGGGGATACTTCGTCTAGTTATAAGGGAACCCATTTACCAACTTTAAATTAGTTTACTATTCATTTTGTATCAAAGAGTTTTTTTTTTAAACATTTTGAACAGTTTTGAAAAACAAAGTGGTTGTGCGGGGGATGGAGGGGGGGATGAACCTGACAAATCTATAAGCTCATGCCAGCTCCCTTTAAACATATTCATGTTTATAAACTGCTTTTTAGACCATCACAAGTCAGACAACTTAGTATTTAAATAAATAGAATCTAAAAAATATCATTTTTTTTCCTATACAGTTTTATTCAAAAATTCAAAAAAATATGATCCCATTGAGATCCCAATCTAAAAATTTGTACAAACATAGATAAAATACACAAGAATTTTTGAGAATTTTTTTCAAAAAAATTCATTATATGTTTTACGAGAAATTTAAATTTGAAATTTAAATTTCATTTTTTGAAAAAGAAAATTTTTATCAAATTAGTTATGTTGCATATCAAATTAAGCGGCAACTAACGTACTTTAAAATGCCATTTACCAAATCGCTTTATGTATATTTGGTGTCGAGTTATGGTCCCTTTTATCTTCCCTTATCCATGGAAAAACGAGAGTTTTTCCAAAGTTCAAAATCTCATAAATGAAAAAGTAAGAGAGATAAAAATCTAAAAATTGAGACTTTTAATTACCTCAAGGGGTACAATTGATGAGCCAAATGTGAAGGAAATACAAAAATGTAAGGTAAAATTTTTCTCAGATTTTGGATCACTTGACGTGGAATGATCCTTTTACATTCAATGTTATTGCTTTTGACTTTTATTTAAACGCATTTACGAGTGTTTTTTTTTCCTTTTGGGGCTATTGTGTACACTAATATCATTTCTTACCTCTTGTTGATTATCGACGATATTCACTAATCCACCGATCCTATTGTGCTCATAATCAGGAGTTTACTATATAATTTTGATGAAAAGAAAAAACTAATACTGTGGCGTAAAGGAGAATTGAATTGAATTGTAAATTTCTACATACATTATTTTTGGGCCAAAAAAGAAAATTAAATGTTTAACTTTCCTTGAGTAGAAATAAACCCCTTCTGCTGTTGTTCTTCCTTCAAAATGTATTTTTTCGACCACTTTCATCTTTGGCTACGAAGAAAAATTTATATTGGATGTAGACAAATCAATTTCATTCTTTTACGAAGGAAAAGCACTCCTTACCCCCCAAACTACATAATATACTACACGGTACTAAGTAGCCACTGATTCATGCGTGTAGAAGGTATAATTGTATCGTGGAACCATTGGCGTAGCAAGAACAAAATTAAGAGTGGGCGAATAAATTTTTCGAGGCCCCTTGTCCCCACCCTCCCCCATTTAAAAAAAATTCCATCTTAAATTCAATTATTGTGTGTAAAAAACCAAACTTCACGTATTTGTATTAAAGAGCCATTTTTTAAAAATTCAAACGAATAAGAGAAAATTTGGCAGTGATATTTTTTAATTTCCTTAATTTTTTAAAATGTGGAAGTTGGTCAAGAGAAGTGAACATTCTGAAGTTTTGAGCTCAAAAAATTTTGTTCACTCATAAAAATTCCCAAAGTTATCGGTTGTGCAGCGCATTTTTAGCAAAACAACTATAAGCCGCAGTTTTTTTTCCAGATGCCATCAGCTTCAACATACATGAGGACTTCACACACTCCAGGGCCCCCCGTACCGACCACAACTCGTGGTTTAACCGGGATAGGGCCCTGAAGAGCGCTCTGTTATTTTTGAACCAGAGCCAAGGGTCGAGCAAGCCCTTGAGCCCCCAGCATCCCCAGACAGGGCTGGCGTTTGGGGGAGAATACTGGACCTCTAGTACCCGAGCCCGGAGCTTTGGGGGGCCCGTAAGGTTATAAACATGTTTTTCCAGTAATAGTACCAATAATTTCATCAAAAAAAAAATCTCGCTTTCCATTGCCGATCCTCAATATGAAACAATTGCTAGTACAAACACTAATGAATGAAACACGCTTGCGCAAAGGAAAATGTACCGCTTTTTAAAATCATCTGCCGATACAAAAAAACGTGAAAATAAAATTAGATGCATACTTTCGTATCTAAAAAAAAAGGTTTTCCCGAAATTTTTTTTACTCCTTTTTTTTTACAATTGCGAATGTGCTGAAACGATGGCATAAGAATATGCAATTGGGGGAGGGGGTTCATGGGGGGACCAGCATTAAAATTGGTACCGGGCCCCATCGCTGGTAGCGGCGGCCCTGTCCCCAGAGGTATTGTTTCACTTGGAGGACTTTGTGACAACGACATTTTTAACGTCCCCCAGCCACCATTAATCAAGACGGTGGATCTTTGATCGGCTGGGATCGAACCCGGGTCCCTCCGGTCACGAGTCCGACGCCTTACCGGTCGGGCTACCACGGCCTAATATACATACACACATGAGGACTGCCGTACTATGCGTTTTGCCTCCCGACAAACACAGGACAGATTTACGACACAGAGTGTGAAATAACATCCACGGGCAAGGTGAGACTCGAACCCGCGACCACTTGCTTACGAGGAGAATACTCTATCTCTAGTCCCACGTGGAACCCATAAGCCGCATTTTAGTGAGGAAAAGTTCTTTACAAAAACCCTTTGGTTATGTTTCCTTTTATTGATTGCCTATGTCTAACGATAGTGACTCCATTATTTTGGTTGGAAGATGTTTTCTTCAGGTAAGTGGCCTCAGAGTATAGTTTTTAATACATTTTCTCACCATTTTAACCTGTATTACTTCAGCTTAAATGTAACACCGCGAAATAAATGTAACATATAGTGAAAACTTACACTATGAAGAAACTTACACTAAAACAATTTTAACTATTTAGGGGTTCCTAAAGAGTCCTTAGTCCTTATTCCACAGCCTAGTCAGTTTTCAGGCCCTGTAAGCCAGGTCTTTTGGTAAATCAGGCAATGGATGTAAAAAAAAATGGTATGTTTAGTTAGTGGGTAATTTCTAAAACCCATGTATTAGCGTTTTAGATTCTTGTCTAATTTTGGGGCTCTGGGGCATTGCCCTTAAAAAAAATGGTGAGACATAGCCCCCTTGGTCCGGTTCGGGGGACCCCAAACTGATCTTTATGGGCCTATTGATAACTCAAGCGCTAGGTGTAAAAAAAAAAAAAAAAAAACTCGTTCACTTAGTTACAGTGGTAATATCTAAAACCAATGCAGTTGTGTTCTAGATTCTAGTTGCTCTGATTCCCTATGGCTATTAGCTATAGGACCCCACCTGCCTGCAAAGTCTACTTACCATTAGACCACTACTACTTGGTTGCATATTTACTGTAATAGATGCAGAAGGGAGCCTCTACAATATCAAACGAAACAAACTTATGTTTTTATATGGATACGATTCGTCCAAAACTGCGGGCACTGAATAGGCGTGCTTGCCGAAAGTTCGGGAAAATTTGGATCAGACAAAAGTTCGAAACGAGGCCCCTTCATTTTTTATTTATTTATTTATGAGGAAAAATAGTGTTTTGAATTGTGTGATTCAGGATTGCTTTGTAAAATTTTGTCTCGGAACAAAGTTCGCATGGAGAAAAAATTCGGGATGAAGTGGAGACGCGAGGCACTGATTCGCCCACCCCTTGCTACGCGTCTGCGTGGAACTTCCAACTTCCGGGAAAATTGGGGCGACTAAGTGTTTCAAACATTCCTCCTAATGACATGCATCACCTTTTTTGAAAAAATCACTCCCTTGATAAATGGAGGGTAAAGTTAATTGGAAGTGTAAGGATTGAAGAATGCTGAATGAAATTTAATGCTAGACAAGATCATGTTTAAAAGTACATTTTCAAAATTCAATTTTTTTTCATTCATTTTTTCAGTTTAGCACCAGAATACCCAGGGCAGGACTAACTAAGAGTGAGGCCTAAGGCCGAAAATTCTTTAGAGGCCCCATTCTATATTCTGCCTTTTTAAGTCAACAAAAAAATCTTTTAACTTTTTCACAGTGGCGATACAAGCCTTTATTGGAGATCATTGTATGTAACTTTGCATGGCACTATCAGGGACCGCGCTAAGGATTTTAAGTTGTTAGCCAGTAAATTAGACAAACTTCAAAAATCTTAGCCAAATTTCGGAAGTTTTAGTCAAAGTATTTTATTTCTTAACACAATACATATATTTCCCCCCCCCCCCCTAGTGGAAATTTCTGGGAATTTTTGTTCGGCAATACTTTAGCCAAATCAGAATTTCTTTCGCGGAATT
>JAXGGA010023483.1:0-13400 GCA_038373865.1 Uloborus plumipes | reverse complement strand
ACATTTTAGGCTTAAAATAGTTCGCCGTTGCCATATTTAATAAGTTATTTAACGTCCTGTTTATCGAATATTTTGCAGATATGTGAGCAAAATACGACCTCACTTGACTTTACTTTTGCAAAGTAACTTTACAGAAGGCATCTGTGATCAATTTTAAGCAAATCATTTTGAAATAGTTTAATTTTATGAAAAATGAGTTCACAAAAAAAAAATAATAATAACTTTCTGTGGCTACCCATGCTGGATCGTTGCTTGACTGATTTATCTGAAAATAGCTGTTGATAATTAACTCTGATGTCCAACTAGTGGCTCTATCAGGTTTTCTCAAGAAGAAGGACTATTTAACTTGTGAAAAACAGCTTTAGTAAAAGGATATACCCATTACAGGTTTTTGTATGCAGTAACTAACAAGCAACCCGTTTTTAGGCTACTGGGAATAAATGGGTTGGAAAAAAATACAGAAATAAAATAAAGTAAAAACTTTTATTTGTTTTTGAAAAGTTAAAGTTTTCGTAATTAAAATTTACAACCAGCTGATTACTCCGTGCTTCCAAAAGATACAAAATTTTGCACAAATTTTAGTCTATTTTTTTAGCTTTTTAAAGCTCATTTTAAATACCGTACAAAAAGAAGATTAATGATTAGGAGTGTGGCTTAGGATGCAGAAAAAAACTTTTCTGTTATCTCAAAATTTCAGGTTGATAAAAAGTAACCACATCTACCACTGCAAAAAATTACTCGGGAGAAACATTTTTCTGCAGGAGAAACATTTTATAATTTCTTTTAAAAAATTGATGAAAAAAGATTATAAAATAAATAAGTATAAACACTTAAGAAGTATTTCAAGTTGAAAAATAAAAGCAATGATGTATGTTATTCGTGTTTACTTATTTACACTGCTCGACATTGAAAATGCAACACCAAGAAGGAGTGGTCAGAAATTCATGCAAATTTTACCGTAGACGCACGTCACTGAGTTATGCAAATGATATGAAATGCGCAGCTCTCCGACGCACGTGAAATAAGATATAAGAGAATGAAGTTGAAAAGTGGGCTATGTTCATGTTGGTTTTTCTGCGAGACTAATTATCGGAGAAATTTGGTTTTTGTCTCGAAGGATACATGTGATAGGAGGAAATGCCACGCCGTCCTCAACGAAGACACTTCCAGCATATAGACGACTTTACAAGGGGTATGGTGATCGGACTGAGAAGGGGAGGTTGGTCCATACGTCAAATTGCAGCTGATACCCACATGGATGCAAGCACTGTGCATCGGCTGTGTCGGAGATGGTTGGAAAGAGGAAATGTAGCCACATTGAGGGGTGCAGGTGCAGCCAGAGTGACGTCAGACCGCTTGGATCGACGGATTCACCGACAAGCTGTGGCGGACCCGCAAGTCACTTGTACGTCGATTCTGCAGCACGTGCAAGGTACCCTGGATGTTCCTGTGTCGACCAGAACCATTTCCCGTCGACTGGTTGCACGTGGCCTGCAGTCACGGCGCCCGCTAAGAAGACTGCCATTGACCTCACAGCACAGACTCCAACGTTTGGAATGGTGCCGGACCAGAGCGACGTGGATGGCAGAATGGCAAACCGTAGTGTTCTCAGATGAATCCCGCTTCTGTTTGTCCAGCGATAGTCATCGCATACGTGTGTGGCGTCGACGTGGAGAAAGATCGAATCCGGCAGTAACTGTGAAACGCCCCACAGCGCGACAACGTGGCATAATGGTTTGGGGCGCTATTGCATACAATTCCGTATCACCTCTAGTTCGTATTCGGGGCACTATGACGGCCCAACGATATGTAGATAATGTACTGCGGCCGGTGGCAATCCCCTACCTTCAGGGTCTGCCAAATGCAATTTTTCAACAGGATAACGCCCGGCCTCACAGTGCTCGAATCAGCCAACATGCTCTACGAGGTGTACAGATGCTTTCCTGGCTACCATACTCTCCTGACTTGTCACCAATCGAACATGTGTGGGACGTGATTGGACGCCGTTTGCAGAACCTGTCACTGTCTCGTTCAGAGGACGAACTGTGGCAAATGGTTGAAAGGGAATGGAGTGCCATCCCTCAGGACACAATCCGCAGGCTTATTGACTCCATGCCTAGACGTGTTTCTTCGTGCATCGCTGTCCGCGGTGGTCCTACTTCTTACTGAGCCGACGCCGTCCTCGCTCTAAATTTTGCTTATTTATTTTGAAATAAATATCACTTATTGTTCCATGCTGTCTCTGTCTTCTTACCAAATTTCATCAATTTCTGACCACTCCTTCTTGGTGTTGCATTTTTAATGTCGAGCAGTGTATTTACTGGTTTCATGCAATATTTAAGTCTCCCACATAGCATTGAAAAATATTTAAATAGTCTGAGTTAAATTTTTAATTTTTGAACTTAATATTTTTTCGTAAACGCTAATTTGGAAATTTGTTGCCTGAGTAACAATTATTAAAATAAGTTTAATGTTGTTTTATGGAGAAAAAAATATTCGCATTATTTTAATTTTTTTCATTTTCCTTATCATAGGATTTATTAGTGTTATATACTGCACTGCAACGTTTCTTGACAAAAACATCGTGACGTCAGCGTGATGTTTGCGTGATGTTAGCCTATGAAAAACGAGCTAGATAAAACGTCACAGCCTACTTGGCGAATTAGAGGAGATCGCTGAGTGCTTGTGAGCTCTTATTGGCTCCGCCCGTAGTGACGATCAGTGTCAAGTTAAGTTGCAGTCTAGTATAGTCATGCAAAAAGAGACATTTTATCGAGACACCCTGTAAGCATGTTACAGAAAAATGAATAAAAATAAAATTCATACCATTTTTTTTAATCATTTTTGAAAAAAAAAAATCATGCTTTAAATGCTTTAAGGAATCAAATTCCAGATGAGTTACAAAGGTTTTGGGTTTCAAAATCAAAATTTTTAAACACATCTCAGTTCTCCTTTGAACTGAGTTTTTAAAGTACGGAAGCAGCAAATATGTAAAATAATTTGTTCAACTTTGGTTGAATGATATTGAATTGAAATTTGGGTACCACTAGGAGCATAGATGAAAATGAAAATACCACTAAAGCAATGAGATTTAATGAATTGCATTTTTGCTTCAGAGAAGTCTTTATTCAAAATTCTCATTATGATTACTATTAGTGGTGCCCAACTTATGGCCCGCAGGACATATATGGACACTGTACTGATCCATGTGGCCCGTTGTTATGTTCATTGTTACAAATCGTGAAAATACATTTTGCAACTTTCCAAAGTAACCGATGATCTTCTTTCGGCATTACGAATGATTGAGGCAAATTTGATTTAATGTCATTTTAAAATGAGATTTTAACCCCAACTTTTCTCCCTGTTGTCTAAAATGTTTAAATTTGTTTTTAATTTTACATATGATCTTCCCCGCGGGATTCAACTTGGTATTTGGTGTGGCCTTCGGGCTACAAATATTGGGAACCACTGCGTTAATTATTACCGTTTTATGGCAAAACACTTTTTATAATATTAGGGATTGCATATAATTTTTCGATAGGGAAATCACATGAAGTTTAATGCTTTTTACTCACAATGTTTTTTTGAAAGATCAAGTAGGGCCAAGCAAAAATTTGGAACCTAAGTTAGACTATTTTCTGTCCATTAAAAAAATAATCAACAAAATCTGTTTACTCACGAGATAATACAAACTGGACGAGAAAGAAAGACAGAAAGAAAAAGGCAGGATTTCATTTTTATATATTTATTTATTTATTTTTGACGTCGGTTAAAGATTAAATAAATTCTTCACAATATTATGTCGAAAAGAAAATAAGTGCTTTTACACCTAAACTGTAAAAGACAAAAAAATCGTGTCACACGCAAGTATAAACTCTCAAAAATGCCTTAATTAATCTATTACGCACTCTAGTGCAAATTTATGGGAAATCAATAATCTTACACAGTTCAAAAAAGACGTCCCCTAGTGTCCATTCACACACTCCACGCAAAATAAATGATCCAACCTCTTTGTCTGCAATGTTCATTCTGTGATTTATATTGTCACTGTACCCGCCACTGACACTATCATTACGGTTAAAAAGAATAATTGCTTTTACTGCTGAAAACATGCATTACAAAATCTTTCGTTTGCGTTTTTTTCTTCTTTTTAGAATTTGATTTTTTTCAATTAGGAGATTGAACATTTACCTTGTTTTGTTCTTCGTAAATCCTTCTCTTATGTATCATGTTAAACAAAACTTCAAAAAAGAGCGCTTTTACCTCTAATAAAAGCTTTGGAACAAATCGCACTTCTGATAAAAATGACACATTACAAAATCCTATTTTTCGAGAGGAGTTTTAAGGAGCTTAAAGAAAGACGATGCATTTTGTGTTTGACATTTGCACCTCGCTTTTAATGGTTAGAGCTACGATAGCTGCATTTTAAATTTATAGTTACGTTTGTGTAGGGTGGGTTTTTATTTTCTGGTTTGCTTTATGTTGAGGAAAGGAAAAACGAAAAAAGAGCTTTTAAGGTTTTTTTTATAAGTCGTATTATTGGAGATACAAGTAAAGCTTGACCTCGTAGAGATGGCTTATGATCTTGAGGTGGAAATGGGCCGCTTTGTTTTAACCCATTTATGCCCAGTAGCCTAAAAACGGGAAGCATGTTATTTACTGCATACAAAACCTGTAATGGGTCCTAACTAAAGCTGTTTTTCGCTAGTTAAATAGTCCTTCTTCTTGAGAAGACCAGCTAGATCCACTAGTTGGACATCAGAGTTTAATTATTGACAGCTATTTTCAGACAAACCAGTCAAACAAAGACCCAGCATGGGTAGCCACAGAAAGTAAGGTTTTTTTGCGAACTTATTTTTCATAAAATTAAACTATTTTAAAATGATTTGCTTAAATTGATCAGAGATGCCTTCTGTAATGTAACTTTGCACAACTAAAGTCAAGTAAGGTCGTATTTTGCTCACATATCTGCAAAATATCACATAAACAGGACGTTAAATAAATTAATAAATATGGCAACGGCGAACTATTTCAAGCCTAAAATGCATCTAAACCATTCCAAGTAAGAGTTTTAAGCAGATAAAAATTAAAAAAAAATGTTTAAAAAAAAGTTGGCCAAAAATGGGTTAAAACAGCAAGCGAGAATTTTTTTACTTTCTTAGTTCACTAAGGTTTTCACTGCCTGCATGATTTCTGTGATGCTACCCATTGAAAAATGGAACTGTCCATTTCTGTTTCAAGGTCACCCGCCATCTCTTCGTGGTCAAACTTTAGCAATGTGAGGCTCCGTTTACAGAGCACCACTGAGGTGGTGGAACTGCGATTTACCTCAGATGGCACACAGTAGATGGAAGTTTTATCTATCAGCACTATGATAATTTTAATCCAAACCAGAAGCCGAACAACTCCTGGTTCATCACCTCTATTTATTAAAAATAGTTTTATAAATATAGATACGCATTTCATTTTTTTTTCACCATTTTATTTATTCCCAAATGTTTCGAATAACGCCCAACACGAACAAATTCATTAATTGAGTAAAAATAGACAACGTTTAAAAAGGACAAATAAATACGAATGAAAGAGTTTTTTCCTAACTCTTTTATTCGTATTTATTTGTACTTTTTAAACGTTGTCTATTTTTACTCATTTCATAGTACAAAGTTTTCGACTGGTGTTTCACAAATTCATTAATTTTTTGGTATTTCATTTTAAACTTATTTTATATATAATGTTTACACTTTGTAGATTTAATATACATGATTTAGTAGTTATTTATTTTACACAGGAATATTAATATTGGGGTCATTCCACGTCAAATCGCCTAAGGCTATGTGCCGTCATGTCTCGGATTTTGTTCAATATTTTTTACGGATAGATACCTATGAGATAAACTCAAATTAATTTTTTTAGATTTTTTGAATAAAAATTTAGGGTTGTAGAATTTTTTGAAATTTTTATTTTTTCAGAATTTTTGCTTTTTTATTTTTGGTATGCATTTTGAAAAAGCTCTATAACTTCCTCATTTTTCATTCAATTAAGCCAGTTTAAGTTTATCATTTTAAAGCTAATTATTTTCCCCTTCAATATTAGTGACAAAAATGAGATTGTGAAAAATAGAATTTTGCCAATGGTTGTCTGCAGTAGCGTAGCTAGGGAACCCAGCGCGAACTTGAAAAAACTGCGCCCCCCCCCCAGAGGTCGCTCTGATGGGAGGTCATTTTGACTTCCCAAAATGTCCTTACTCCAAAATTTTGATTTATTTATTCGAAAAATTTGCTGACAATATTTTAATTTTTTTTTTCTTTCCTTCAGCATTTTTAGCGATACTCAGTGTTCCTCTCATTTTATGCTTGCATGATATGTCTGCTTATTCGTATTATTGGGTAAAATCAAGTTTTTTGTTCAATTTGAGAATTTTTGTCTTTCAGACAATTTTAGTTCGGGGCGTTCCTATTTTTCCCATTATTTCACATAAATTCAGAAAACAAATAATTCTTGCAATTCGTCATTGAACATAGTGTGTTTTTTTCCACACGACAGCTTTTATTTAAAATAGAATTTGTTTTAAAACACTAGAAGAATGTATGCAATAAACATAATTTGTGCATTTTAAATAAAATTCAAAGCACTAATTTTATTGTAATTAGGAAAGCAAAGAAAATATAAAAAGCATAATTAATCTGAAATTGGCTTTAAAATAAATAAGACTCCTTGCATACAGGCAAAATAAAAGTTCGCTATTTTAGGCCTCCGATTATTTTTTTATGAATAAATACTTTTCATTCTAAGCATTTAAAATGTTCCAGAGAACCGCCGCTATGTAATACTAATATTATCTATGAGGGAGTTAGGAGAGGCTATTGTTCCCTCCTTGGCTTTAAGAAAGTACTCAATGTATTTTCTTGATTTTTTTTAATACATCATATACAAACATGGGCCAACAATAGGGACGGTATTAGCAGGTAACACAAGGACGGTGCTCAAATTGAAAATGATGAAAAAAACTGGTTAGCGCGTATATTTGTGTACCGTTTTGAAAAAGTGGCTCTCCCCTCTGAAGTAGGGTAGAGTACATGCATCTTCCCTCAACATTCACTTGGCGTTTTGTAGTTCAGTAATACATGAGAAATAGTAGCTATTTTTATTTATTTTCATAATAAAAAGAGCTCAAAACATATTGCATTGGCATAATTAAAAATAGAGCTCAATCCCTCCCAATTATACTAAAAACGGTAATGAGTATAAAGAACAAAGTAGTGCTAATTTAAAAGGGAGAGCACTTCATTAAAGTACATATAAAATTGAAAAATTTCCAAAATACAAAATAGAAACTCACTAAAAAAAGATTGATTTATCAATTTATTTTTTAACATAGCATCTACTCTTCTATACTGAGCCATCGAAGCACAAACCGTTTGAAAATGTTACTTGTTCAAAATCATGCCCACTGTACTTGAGTTACTCATTTTTGGAATCAATTAATGTAGGCTCTTGGTACTAATTTCTAAAATCTCGAAATTTGCAGTAGTCGTTTTTTAGAAACCTCCCCCTCCAGTTTTTGAGAAATACATATTGTTCTATAGCTAATTTTCGTCACAGAAAAATTGTTACCAACATAGGAGTTATTTTCTGTCGTTATAAAATCGCATTCAAAAAATCTGTGTCCGAAATGTTTTCAACAAAAGCTAGTCGGTTTTTTAAATCGTAGAACGTTATTTCCGAAGTATAGTATGTAATTGATAAGTTGAAATGATATCGTGAAAAAAACAGTTGGAAAGAAGCAGAGAGAAAAGGTTTATTTCTATCTCTTTTAAATAGATATAAGACTGGCAGATATCAGATCAGCCTATTATACAGACTCCAGTCACCATGCAACTAAATTCCATCCTGCCAGATAGATTTAAGTTACATCAGTGTATCCAACCGAAATCTACCAAAGCAAAGTTGCACATTTTGTATGGTTTGTCTTGTAGCGTGGGGGCGCAGTTTGCGCTGCTCGGGGTGTCTATCAAATTTTCATTTTTAGTCTGTTTGGACTTGACCAAAAAAATTTTTTTTAATCGGTCAAAATGCCGCCCCCCTGGCTGCTGCGCCCGTGGCAAGAGCCACTCCTGCCAACCCCTAGCTACGCCACTGGTTGTCTGAAGTCAGATTTTGTGTTTTTTCAATATGTATGTTCAATAGGTCATATCTCCGGAGTACCAACTAAGAACTGCCCAATTTTTTTTTCAGTGATGACAACATCATATACTTTTTATGTATGAACAATTAGGAGGGTGTTTTTTGTTGTTTTGGAATAAAAAATTCAAGTGTGTTTTTTCAGTTGGTATGATCAATAGGTCATATCTCCGGACTACCAACTAAGAACTGCACGACACTTTTTTTCTGTTATGACAACATCATACCCTTTTTATGTATAAAAAATTAGGAGGGTGCTTTTTGTAGTTTTGGAATAAAAAAATCAAACGTGTTTTTTCAGTTGGTATGATCAATAGGTCATATCTCCGGATTACCAGTTAACAACTGCGCCATTTTTTTTTCTATAATGAAAACATCATAATGTTTTTATGATCAAGATATTAGAAGGGTGTTTTTTGTTGTTCTGAAATTTAAAAAAAAAAATTGAATTTTTGAAACAAATTTCTTTAAAAATCAAGTTTTCGATAAGTTTAAAAACTCCGTAAAATTAAAAAAAAAAAACTATGCTATCACAAGGAAGACCACGACATGGCCGCTGAATGGCATGCCACGAGTCATGGCAAGAATGCATGCGATGGAGTAGGGGGCACAATAAAACGGCTTGCGATAAGAGCAAGTCTTCAAAGAACTGTCGAAGGACAGATTTTAAATGCACATGATCTATTTCAATTTGCCTCTCAAAACATAAAGGGGATACAGATGTTTCTCGTTACAGCAGTGGAAGTGGTTGCAAATGAAGATTTTTTAAAGCAAAGATATGAAAGAGCCTTAAGAATAGTAGGCAGCAGAGAGAATCACTTCTTCAAGCCATTAGACACGAAGAGTATATTAGTGAAGAAGGTTTCTGTGTTTGAAAAACCATTTGTTGCCACTGTCGGAACATCGTAGAAATAAAGATTGTTATTCATGAATTTTTTATGAATTTGATAACAAATTATAAAATGTTACGTAGATTTCAGAATAATGGAAACCAAATATAAAATTTTTCCAACCACCAAGAGTTCGCGAGTCTTTCTCTGTCAAACTATGAATGAAAGTATATTTAGAGACATTTCAGTTTACTTTATCGTAATTCCTATCGGTTGATGGAGTAGCTTAGTGGCTAGTAAATAATTACTGAAGAGTAAAATAATTATGCAGTGACTTTTCACTACCAAAGCATGCAAGCAATTGAACAATAAAAAACTACCATCAAGTATTTGAATGTAATAAATAGGATTCATTTTCATCTGCTTGTGACGTGTGATGCTGAGTGAATCTCAAATTTAAGTTTCAAAAGTTGATTTTAAAGTAAATTTTTTTGAAAAAAACATGCTATATTTTTGTTTCAAAATAACAAAAAAACTTCGTTCTAATTTCTTGATTATAAAAACATCATGATGTTTTCATTATGGAAAAAAAATGGCGCAGTTGTTAACTGGTAATCCGGAGATATGACCTATTAATCATACCAACTGAAAAAACACGTTTGATTTTTTTATTGCAAAACTACAAAAAGCACCCTCCTAATTTTTTTATACATAAAAAGGGTATGATGTTGTCATAACAGAAAAAAAGTGTCGTGCAGTTCTTAGTTGGTAGTCCGGAGATATGACCTATTGAACATACCAATTGAAAAAAACACAAAATCTGACTTCAGACGACCATTGGCAAAATTCTATTTTTTACAATCTCATTTTTGTCACTAATATTGAAGGAAAAAATAATTAGCTTTAAAATGATATGTAAACTGGCTTAATTGAATGAAAAATGAGGAAGTTATAGAGCTTTTTCAAACTGCATACCAAAAATAAAAAAGCAAAAATTCTAGAAAAATCAAAATTTCAAAAAATTCTACAACCCTAAATTTTTATTTAAAAAATCTAAAAAATTAATTTGAGTTTTTCTCATAGGTATCTATCCTTAAAAAAATATTGAACAAAATCCGAGACATGACGGCACGGCCGACTATTTAAATTAGGTGATTTGACGTGGAATGAGCCACTGTTATGTTAACTTATATCATCAACAATTTAAACACTTTGAAAAATTGAATGGTGTCCAGCATCTGACCGGTATTTTAGAATGTGCTCTTAGGTTCGAAAAAGTTGGGAACTAATATGTGTTAAGGGGTCAAAGGGAATCGAGCAAAAACCGAAAAGCTGCTAAAAGTACTGTCGGGTTTCTTTTGTAAAAACCCATCAATCTTCTACGAGTTTTCAAATGCCTTAGGTTTTCTGTGCATTTACTGAAATAGGGGTGACAGGACCTTTATCATGAAGGGAAATAAAATAGAGGCGTTTTAACCCATTTATGCCCAGTAGCCTAAAAACGGGACGTTTGTTAGTTACTGCATACAAAAACCTGTAATGGGTATATCCATTTACTAAAGCTGTTTTTCACAAGTTAAATAGTCCTTCTTCTTGAGAAAACCACTTAGAGCCACTATTTGGACATCAGAGTTTATTTATTGACAACTATTTTCAGACAAATCAGTCAAGTAACGATCCAGCATGGGTAGCCACAGAAAGAAGGTTTTTTTTTTTTGGCGAACTTATTTTTCATATAACTAAACTATTTTAAAATGATTTGCCTAAAATTGATCACAGATGCCGTCTGTAATGTTACTTTGCAAAAGTAAAGCCAAGTAAGGTCGCATTTTGCTCACACATCTGCAAAATATCCCACAAGCAGGACGTTAAATAACTTAATAAATATGGCAACGGCGAATTATTTTAAGCCTAAAATGTATGTAAACTATTCTAAGTAAGAGTTTTAAGCAGATAAAAATTGAAAAAAAAAATGTTTAAAAAAAACTTGGGCATAAATGGGTTAATCTGGATTAAACGAAGTAGAATATTGAGAATTAGAAATGAAAAGTAACGTCGAAAATGTCAAAGAAATTGCAAATGCACGTGTTCTATTTTGAAAATTTCGGAACGTGCCCATCCTCAACCCATCCCCTCTTTTTGAAATGGAATTGTTCGCAAGCGCTAGGCGTAGCTTCCGAGAACGTACAGTGCAATAATTCCTCACTTCGTTGCATTGGGAAAAGGGGTCCCTTGCAACTCCGAAACGCGTATCTGCATATTTTTGAAAAATTTGTGTGATAAAACGTTGATTATTCCGATTTTACTTTTCAAGTACAAAGGTATTTTTCAATTCTTAATTTCAAAGTCATTTCTCTCCTCCTTGCCCACGGAACAAAGAAATTCCTGAACTTTAAAGGTAATAATGATAATTATAAAAAAACTGTTTGACCCTTTTTACTTCCTTTTACGTAGTAAAGAAAGTATTGTGATAGCGGAAAAAAAAAATTCACTCAAATTTGGGTCTAAATTTTGATTTTTCTCACCCCCGAATGAATGTCGAGTCGTTTTTTCGACCTGTCAGCACGTGCATATGTACCCACCAACATACGACTAGCCGAAAAATCCTTTTTAACTACCCCCGAGTTAATTACGACGAGTTTTCTCGTGACGTCTGTATATACGTATGTATGTGCATATGAGCTAATATTTAGAAAAGTGCCAATTAGAGTCCCAAGTAAATTTTCACTAGTATTTCAATAACTAGTTAAAAAAATAATTTTCCCCAGAAAGAAGATAAGGTTCTGCTTTCATTTCATCTAATAACATCAAAAAAAAAATTTTTTTTCTTCAGAAAATATTGTTTTTATACATCAAAAATCAGATCGGTAACGTGTCCCCAGTAGCAAAGCTTAGCATGCAAACAAGTCATGCGCACTTTCTAACTTCCCAAAAAAACGCACTTGCACAAAAAACGATTCTATTTTTACCCCTTTGTTAATATTTTACTTCATTTTTGTTTTAATCGATTTCTGATTTTCTAGCCGATGCGAAATAAGCGTGTCCCAAGTTCCGCCGTCAGAGTGGTAACAATAACTTCCGATCTATGTTTAGGCTCCCAAAATCATTCCCTGCACCTATACCACGTGATACTGAGTACCTGGTGGGATGTTTTATCGAATCGTAATTAAAAATTTGCATTTCTGCATCTAAAATTGTAGGTAAGATTTTTTAAAGTGATTTAATAAAATGTGTGTCATTTGAGTCATCAGATCGGTAACACGCTCTAAAATGCGCAGTTTTTATTATTTTAAAAATTATTTTATATAAAAGTATAGTCCTTTATTACAAGTGAAAAAACCACGTGTTTGATTTTGGTTTAGTGCGATCGACTCGGAAATAAAAAAAAACTTTGTCAGTTTGTCAGATTGGTAACAGTCAGAGCGGTAACATTGAAAAACAGCGAATATGTTACAGAACTAACTCACACGTTTCAGAATTATAAAAAGCAAAAAATCATAGGTTTTAGCCATATATATTGAATATTTTTGTTCTTAAAAAATGAAAAGCAATGAGTTTTAGTACAATTGCTTCATTTGTGGTTTGTATGACCTAACAATAGAAGTTAGTAAAATAAGACAAATTGACACTGCAGAAATTAAGTTAATTAATTATTATTATTTTATTTATTTATTTATTTATTTATTTATTTTTTTTTTTGGTGCTTCAATTTCTCATAACTTCGCTAAATAACTAGATAATAACTAGCATGCTAAATTTGCCAAGGGGGTGTTTTACCCCTTTTTTGGGGAAAATCAATTTTTATTTCAAGGCAGATTAAGTGATATGAATTGGCGCTACCACTTGCCGATATGTCACCAAGCTTTTGGTCGCCAAGTGTTTGACGCCAACTTGGCGACATATCGCCAAGTTGGTAACAAATTTGGCGAAAAAAATTATTTATTCAATTTGAGTTCAATTTTGCGCTATTGATGATATTTTGCGAAAAATACACTGAGAGATGTTAAAATCGGCGATATTTAGAAAATGAAACATTTTTTTGCATTGTTTTGTGTTAAACTAGGCGTGTAAATATTTGAATTGTTATCTTGCTCACTCCAAGCACTATTTTAACACTTAAGGCATCTACTAAGAAATTTACACGTAAAAGGAAGTAGTGCCAGATTTTTCTTGAAAAGTGAAAATATTTCTTATAACTACATCACAGAGTCGTTATTGCTGTCACTCGTCATTTCAAAATATTATTTTATACTTCTGACAAATCGACGCAGTTTTTCTTATCATTTGGGATTTTTTTTTTCTTCTTATATACTTAATTAAGAAATATTCGAAGGCAGGACTTGACAGCAACCTGGGACTTCAGCAGTTTTTCCTTTAAATTAACGACAG
>JAXGGA010023482.1:0-13402 GCA_038373865.1 Uloborus plumipes | reverse complement strand
AAATTAAGGGTTTCTTAAGGGTTTTTTAAAGAAGTACGAACCCTAAATTAGTTTTAAAAAATTCCCCCAAAAAATTTTGAAGGCGCAACTTGCGCCATAATACCCCCCCCCCCTGTGGGCACCCCTGCGTTGAACCCATAAGCCGCATTTTAGCGAGGAAAACTTCTTTACAAAAACCCTTTGGTTATGTTTCCTTTTATTGATTGCCTATGTCTAACGATCAAACAAAAAAATATTTTTGAAGCATTTATCACTACATTTCAAACCCAAGACTAAGAAAAATTTTCATAACAAAAAACATTGTGATCTCAACTTCTTTCTTCTTCATGACAATTCCAAGACTAGCGGCAATTTTACATCAAACACTGGACATTAAAGTACTAGCTTTTAGACAAAGATACACTAGAATCTTTGAGGCTGCGTTTTTCAGCAAAAAGTATAAAATATGTATTTTACAAATACATTAAGTTAACATGAGAAAAAAAGGAACAATTTACTATCTTTATCAAGGAAACAAAAATGCTAAAATGGATTTCAATACCAGACAAGGAGTTCTAATTAGATGCTACTACTATTTACTTAAGTATAGCTCAGATTTTGATAAAATTAAGATAAAAACTTAATTTTGTAAAAGTGAATTAATCACTTTCCTAAACTACATATACAGGGGCTAAAATTTAGAACAGATATGCCTAAGTTGCCAATTTACAAAATTAAAGGTATCTGATAGAATTGGAGTTTGAAATCCATGATTTTCCATGACTCACTGGATGCAATGTTTGCAGGGGAAGGGGCGGGAATCAAGAATTGTCTAAAATAGTGCTTTGTGAAAAGAAAATTTCAACTATCTGAGAAATGCTTTGCAAATATGAGCTGAAAATTCAAAACATGCCAAAATATAACAAACTGAGCTACTGTTACATTATTTCCAAATATCTCAATACAGTTAAGGTAACCAATAGTGAAAGTAAACGATAAATTTTACTTGAATCAATGCAGATGCAAATGGATTATAATTTTCAAGTAGAAGCAATTAAGTCGCAAATGTGCAAGTCTTCAATTACAAAGTATTTTAATTTGATTGCATTGATTGGCATGATGAATAATGCATTCAAATGAGGCAAAATGTATGCATGGAGCATGAGTTGAAAAATAGTTTTAAAGTGGTGTCTACAGTTTGCAAAGCTGACTCATGTATTTGCTTACGTCATTATCCTAATATTGAGAAACTGGTTTATAAGAAATAGTCGCAAAAATTGTATTAATAAAATAAGAATTAAGTAGTGAAAATAACAGTTCTTTAGTAAGTAATTTTCTTTATTTTTCAATGTTTTACGATGCTATCGAGAAAAACTTTTAATATGATTAGAGATCAAAAATAGTAAAGCTTTAAGCTCCTGCAATTTTTGTTTTTTTTTGTTTTTTTTTTTTTTTTTGTCGCCAGACAAATAATTCATTGAAAAATTCAGTATTTACTTCTGAAAACATTTTGTTCTAAAGAAACTAGTTTAAAAGGATGTCAAACCTTCAAAGTACTATATTTCTTTAAACTTAGGTTGAGCACCACTGTTTTTAAATAAATCATTGTGATATGGATTACAGACTGAAAAATACAAGAGGACAAAAAATTTGTAGAGCTAAAAGTTTTTTTTTTTTTATTATTAAAGCATCTATGAGTTCATAAATATACATATGAAGGGCTTAGATGCAAAACTCACATTCTCCAAATTTTGCGATTTTGAGTTATGCATATCACCGTGTTCGTCTTGTAAAGGACAATCGAGCTGTAATACTGTTTTGGATCAAAACCAATATTTTATGCATAAAAAAAATATTAAAAATCACGTTTGGATGCAAAACTCACATTATCCAACAGCTTGTTTGGAGCAAAACTCACATTCTCCAGTCCACCAATCAGAGAGCGCTTTAGTGCATCATGGGATTGAATTCTACGCGGAACTCTCATTTTGGTGCTTAATTAGACTTTATTTAGTTTTGGTATCACAGTTGTAACTTTACTACTCAGTATAATGGACAAATTAGTTCAGCTTTCCACAGGACTAACCACAAAGAAGAAAAAGACACCTGAGTATTGGAAGCGAGCTAAAGTTAAAAAAGCAAGGTTAGTATGGTACTAGACCAAATATTTATATGAATTTAGTTTAAACTTTACCAAAAAGTTCTGTACCAAGTAACCACTCCTGTCCAATAGTATTATAGAAATCTATAAGTGCAGGACAATTTCTGCAGGCCCGTCATTTAGAGGGGATGGGGGTCAATTGCCCCCCTCCCCCCACTTTTAGAAAGCAATGTATTTACATACAAGTGGACGTAATTTTTTGATGACCTTGAGTTTTCACGCTCCCCCCCCCCCAGGCCCGTCATTTAGGGAGGGCAGTTGCTTCCCCCCCCCCCGACTTTTAGAAATCAATGTATTTACATACGAGGGTTGTCTGTAAAGTAAGTTTCCCTATTTTGTTTCACAATGAAAAAGTTTTTTGATTACATCGAGTAATGCATCATAGGAAAGCTTGCACTTTAAACTATTTTTCAACGTAGTCCCCATTAACTTAGATGCAGTTTTTCTTCCGGGAAACCATCGTTTTTGCACCACTCGCACGTACCATTTGCACACTCGTGCTTCCTTTAGCATAGACTTCTGTAAGTTGGGAATGAATTTCCGTCGTCGAATTTCCTTTGTTATACAAAAAGAAAAAATGTATCACTGAGCGCACTTAACATTGGCGGGAGAAGGAATCGGGAGCTTCGTTCTAAATGGCTGCCAAAACCATATTAAAGGTCACAGCGAGTTCAACAGGGTGGAGATGTTGAGGGGAGAGTCCAAGCTACACACTAGGGTTGCCATATTGAGCATAGCACCGATTTGAGCGCTTGTGGAAAATTCAAACATCTCCCCAGCTAGAATCAAGAAAAATATCATTAGCTTTAATTTTTACGCAGCACACTAGTTTTTAACTCGTCAGAAATGCACCAAAAAACATAAAGAGAATCGAGCTTTTCTTTCCCATAACGGGTCACAGTTTTTTGCCTCCAGATCGGGTTTTTGGGTTTACAGAAAAAGCCATCCGAAAAAAAGAAGTTATTTTTCAACCAAAAGGGTACACTAACATTATTAGTGAGCATGCCAAAGTTGTTAAAGTTGGCGAAGATTGCCAAGTTTATGACTGGAAAAATGAGAAAGACAAATTTTTCAAAAAACCGGTCCAATTTTACTTTCATCTTGTGTCTTGTAGGAAAATAATCATAACCAAAACCAAACAGAACAATGTTCTTGTTAGAGGAGAATACACATACAAATCAGACGTTTTAGAAGCTAAACCCATATTAAAACCAAGAAAGCGGGTTAGGGGAGAGTGGTAATGAATGGGCCATGGTGATGAATGGGCCACTAACAAAATATGAAAAAGTATTTGCATGAATTTTTTTTGATGCCACCAATAGATGTAGCTATTTGTTCTACTAAACTCATCCAATTTTCATTCTTTTGCGCTGTGCCATTTTCAAACTAGAGTGACATGATCAAGAATCTGACTGAAAAGTAAGTTTTTCGCTTTTTAGTAAAACATTTCCTAGCTAAAATTTTCCAAGTATTTCACTGCATACATATGTATAAGCTAGTCTTTCCATATCTATAAACTAATCTTAAGACGTATTTTGATGTTATCTAAATTCAATGTACTCAAAAAACCTAAATGTATCCCAAAAGTATAGGTGTGGCGGAATGGGCCACTATGTCATGGTAATGAATGGGCCACCTAAATATTGTTTTTCTTCCTTTTCTTTGGATTTTCGCATTAATATGAAACACAACTGACTGTCATAGATAAAGATTACTGTCGTCAAAATAGGTTTGTAGTAACTTCTAAATATAATTTGCAGATCTATATTATATTCCTATAGTACAATAGACCTGCAGGGGTGATTGTGAGTTCATAAAAAAATACCTGAAAGTTTTAAAGAAAGAGTGTGGAGGGGGGGAGTGTTTTTTTTTAAACCAAGGCCCCTATTACTTAAGCACACCTAATTTTATAATTATACATACATAATAATTAATTTCCTTTCATAAACTAACACATTTCATATATTCAAATAGTTTTTAGTCAAAATATTGTTCATGCATTTAATTAAATTGTAAATGAGTAATAAAGTTACTTTTGAGCTGGTGATGAGCAATCATCTCCAAAAAAATATTTTAAGGAGAAAGCAAAAGTCTAACAGAATTACTGTTTGTTGTGTGAAAGCATTTATAAAGTAATGAAAGTTGCTTTTGTTACATTTTGTTGCATTTCATTTATGTCTCCTAACTAAGGGTAATAAGCATCAAAAGTTCAAAAGTGAGAAAAATTTGACTCTTATATCGGATGCAAATAAAATAATTTAGTAAGGTAAAAAAACAATTAGAATTTTCATCTTAACATTTCTATTTGATGAATATTATTAATAATTATGGGTGCAATCATCGAAAATTCCTTTTCATTCGAAAATTCCAGTTTGAAAAAGAAAAAAATCCGGAGGTGGGAAGATAAAAGTATAATTAAAAATATTTTATTTCCGGTATTTTCGAACATGAAAATACCAGAATCACAAAAGAAAATACCGGAAATCCGGTAAAATACCGGAACACAATCACCCCTGGACCTCTGGTCGCAGTGCGTGGCTTGAAAAAGCCCCCCCTCTCTCCTTCATATTATATTCCTCACAGTACAATTTCATTTTCTTTTTTGGTAACTTAAGTTAGATATTTCTTATTCCCGATATCTAGTAAATTAAAAAAAAAAAAAATTTTGAATTTTGACAAGTTTGAAAATGAAGATGAAGTATTTGAAAGTGATTTTTAATATTATTTTTGAAATATATAAATTTTGTTAAATCATAGTGTGTATTATCTGTTATTTTTTTTTATATATTTGATGTTATTTATTTCTTACAATCTCATTTTTCTGCTACAATTGGTATGCATCAGTTTTATTTGAATTGCATCAGTTTTGATGTTTATATAAGTTGAAATCAGTATGATTTTGTATCATCATGTCAAGTGTCACATTTATTTTGTCATATTCAGCAAATAAAAGATTAAATCCATATGTTTTCATTGCAATCATTTAGTGGCCCATTCATTACCTTCGATGACCCATTGAACCCCATAGGTGGGGTTGAATGGGCCAAATTTCAAAATTTTTATTTTCTATTATAATTCATTATAGACAGGTGCTAATCCAACTTTTATGCCTTTTTTTAGATAGCCAGATAAGTAAAGTAACTAAAACACCAATTTAGAGTTAAAACAAAGTGTTAGAAAAAATTACGAAAATTCAAAACCAAAAAGTGGCCCATTCATTACCACTCTCCTCTATATATATGAGACCTTCTGTTATCCCTCCAACAAACTCTGTCAAACAAGCTAAAAAGGTGGACGTCAGTAACTTGTTAAAGAAGCATTATGGTGACAATTGGAGAGACAATGATGAGTTGCTGTTTTATAAAAGCATCATAGATGGGAATACTGACATCGAAGAAGGCGATCCAAACGACCCAACTTGTCAGTCAACCGAAGAAGTCACTATTTAAATGTTTAATTTTTTGTGTGTTTTGCAAAACCCTATCTGAATTTGTTTATTTATTTATTTACGAGGAAAAATAATGTTTTGAATTGTATGATTCAGGATTGCTTTGTAAAATTTTGTCTTGGAACAAAATTCGAATGGAGAAAAAATTCTGGATGAAGTGGAGACGCGAGGCCCTGGGCGGTCGGCCATCCCTTGCTACGCCTCTGCGTGGAACTTCCAACCAGGGGTGATTGTGAGTTCATGAAAAAGTACCTGAAAGCTTTGAAGAGAAGTGTGTGTGTGTGGGGGGGGGGGGGGTGCTTTTTTCAAAAAACCAAGGCTCCTATTATATAAGCACACCTAATTTTATAATTATACATATTTAATAATAAATTGTCTTTTATAAACAAACAAGACACATTTCATACATTCGAATAGTTTCCAGTCAAAAACAATAGAATGGCATCTTAACATTTTTGCTCGATGAATATTATTAGGAGGAATTATCGGAAAATCACCGAAAATTCGAAAAAAAAAAACCGAAGGTAGAAAGACAAAAGCATAATTAAAAATATTTTATTTCCGGTATTTTCGACCATGAAAATACCAAAATCGATCATGAAAATACCGGAAATCCGGTAAAATACCGGAACACAATCACCCCTGCTTCCAACTTCCAGGAAAATTGGGGCGACTAAGTGTTTCAAACATTCCTCCTAATAATGACATGCATAACCTTTTTTGAAAAAATCACTCCCTTGATAAATGGAGCGTAAAGTTAATTGGAAGTGTAAGGATGGAAGAATCAAGAATGTTGAATGAAATTTAATGCTAGACAAGATCATGTTCAAAAGTACATTTTCAAAATTCAAATTTTTTTTTTCATTCGTTTTTCCAGTTCAGCACCAGAATACCCAGGGCCCGACTAACTAAAAGTGAGGCCGAAGGCCGAAAATTCTTTAGAGGCCCCATTCTATATTTTGCCTTTTTACGTCAACAACAAAAAAAAAAAATCATTTAACTTTTTCACAGTGGCGATACAAGCCTTTATTGGAGCTCATTGTTTGTAACTTTGTATGGCGCTATGCAGCTGCACTGTATGCATTATGTCTAGCCCCTAGCTAATTCTCGCAAAAGAAATCAAAACGATTTCTTTAATAAAATGAACTAAATAAGATAAATGCTGATAAAAGTATCACAAGAGATTGTTTTTATTTTTCAATTTATGAATAATTATTTTTTCTTAAAAATATGCAATTCTTTAATGCTATGCATCAGTTTTTAGAAAATTAGGGGCCCCTTAGGAAGATGAGGCCTAGTTCCAGGCCTAGCTGGCCTGTGCCATAATCAGGCCCTGGGAATAACTGGCTCTGAATCAGCTGGTTCTTCCAGGGAAATGTACCGTATATAGAATTCGCAGCGCTAAATAGAAGAAAATGTGATGTCAAAGTTAAAACTTACTTGTCTTAATCATTAAGTAAAGATGCAAAACAACTTAAAAGTTTGAGACACTTTTCGTTCTTAGCTTGAATGTGGATTTCGACTTTTTAGTTCGTGACTTGAATTTGGATCTGGTCGCTTGCAAAACAAATGTTATTCCTACGCAGAGTATCAGACAATTTATTCATTGCTTCAGGAAACTAGAATGAAGACAAAGTTTCTCAAGCGCAGTTTTGAAAAGCAGCATTTATACTAAAGTCATATGATGTCAAACAACAAGATCGAAGTCTTAAAATTAATTTTGGGTTCCACGCAACAAATGACTGGCGTTGCTGTTGCTATGGATGCCTTTCGTAAAAGAACGCTCATCTTTTGACGGTTGTAGGTAAACAAGAGAGATGACTAAAAAAGCGAGTGATGGAAAGGAGGAAACATCTAGTTTAAGTCAAAGAGGAGAGACGTTTTGAGGAAATCTCTTCCCCTTTTTGCAACTCCGATTACTTAATATACTGTAGTATACTTTGCTTTAGTTTAAAAACATTCTGTTCTTTCTGGCCAAAGCATTCAAGTACCAATTCCATAAATACAGTTTTGTAATTATTTTTCTTCAAAGAAAGAAGTTTGCTTGAGTAAGAATCACAAGAACTTTTAGAAAGGTAACTTATGATGTTTCTCTCGCCTCCTTTGTCTTCATTTCGATCAAAAGAAGGAACGCCATTTTAATTATTTACTTCCCCGCACATTTAATAGTCCAGTCAATGAAGGTAAAAAAAATGGCGTTGTCGCAACTAATTTAGGGAAAGCTGAAGTTTTGCAGGATGTTAGTACATCGAGTGTACCCTAAAAAAACACAAAGTCCCGACCTCCACCCCTCTTGCTTTCCCCCCCACACCCTCCGAAACATTGCAAAAACACTACTATGATTATGCGCTTTTCGTGTCGAAACTAATTTAGGGAAAGCTGAATTTTTGAAGGATGTTAGTACATAAAGTGTACACTAAAAAAGCACCAAGTCCCGACCTCCACCCCTCTTGCTTTTCCCCCACCCTCTCCGAAACATTACAAGAGCAGTACTATGGTTAAACGCTTTTCGTGACTCAACTAATTAGGGTAAGGCTGATTTTTTGTTTCAAGATGTTGGTATACAAAGTATACACTATGAAAACGCAAAGTCCCGACCCCCAACCCTCTTTCTCCCCCCCCCCACACCTCCATCACCTCCGATACATTGTAAGAGCAGTACTATGATTATATGCTTACAGCTCGAAAACTAATGCTGTTATTGGTGTGTTTCTTCTTTTATTCCACTTCTTACTATATTACAAACATGTGATGCTCAACCTGTGTCCCGCGATCCACATTCGGTCCGCAAAACAGATCCGTGTGATCCGTTGTTTTTCGAAATGTTACATTTCGGGGATGTTCATTTCTGAAAAAGTTTCTGATTTTTTAAGAGATGTTAGCACATAAAGTATATACTAAAAAAACACAAGTCCCGACTCTCACCCTTCTTACCCCCTCCCTCCATTCAAACACCTTTCAAGAATAGTACATTCGCTAAATGCGTGTTCTTCGAAAACAAATGACGTTACCGTGTTGTTTCGTGTATTATTTCACTCCTATCAATTTATAAAATAAGTTGTGAAATTATTTGAAGATGGAGACCTTTGAGGCAAGTCTAGGAGACCTTTGAGGCAAATAAAGCTGTTTTTGTAATATACAGGGGATATTTGTTACATGCAAAGGTTTGGTGTCTAAAACTTTCAAGGAAATAGTAGAATCATACTTAAAATATATACTTTGCAATTATAGAAATGAGTGACAGCGGTTTTCGAACAAAACTACAAGAACAAAAAGGAAGAGCATCAAAGAAATTTTCTCACACAATTGAAGGGCTTGGGAGATAAAGAGGTTATGTGACAAATCAGAAATTGCGAGTTACTAAAATTCAAAGTTTTATTGTAGCAGTTGTTTCAGCTTATTTGCTTTCTGGTTTTGCTATTAGTGCGAAAGTGTTTTAATGATATCTACTTTTTGATTTACAAAGTTTCATTTGCTTACATGTATCCATTGCTTACCATTGTCCAGAGGGTATACGCCCAAAATGTCGCGGCCGAAATGTCGCGGCCGAAATGTCGCGGGCCAAAATGTCGCGGCCAAAATGTCGCCGAGCCAAAATGTCGCGGGCTAAAATGTCGCGGGCAAAAATGTCGCCGGTCCAAAATGTCGCCGAGCCAAAATGTCGCGGGCTAAAATGTCGCGGGCCAAAATGTCGCCGGTCCAAAATGTCGCCGAGTCAAAATGTCGCGGGCTAAAATGTCGCGGGCCAAAATGTCGCCGGTCCAAAATGTCGCCGAGCCAAAATGTCGCGGGCTAAAATGTCGCGGGCCAAAATGTCGCCGGTCCAAAATGTCGCCGAGCCAAAATGTCGCGGGCTAAAATGTCGCGGGCCAAAATGTCGCCGGTCCAAAATGTCGCCGAGCCAAAATGTCGCGGGCTAAAATGTCGTCGGTCCAAAATGTCGCCTGCCCAAAATGTCGCGTGGTCAAAATGTCGCCGGGCCAAAATGTCGCCGGTCGAAAATGTCGCCGGTCAAAAATGTCGCCGATCAAAAATGTCGCCGGTCTAAAATGTCGCCGGTCCAAAATGTCGATGGTCAAAAACGTCGCCGGTCCAAAATGTCGCAGGTCAAAAATGTCGCCGGTCCAAAATGTCGCGGGCCAAAATGTCGCCAGTTCAAATGTCGTCAGACAAAAATGTAGAAGGTCCGATATTGATACAGTTAGTATCAAAAATTAAAATATATGAAAAGGCTTTTTTACACCGAATTAGCAAAAAATTGCTAATTGCTGTTGATGAACGTGTGCGTTAACGATAGTATGGACTAAAATTTTTGAAAATACTAAAAAAAATTTACCCTTTCGGCTTGTAACTGTTTCGAGCGCTTTCCAAGAAACAAATAGTTTTCAAACAAGCGTACGTTATTTATTTACAATAGCTTATTTCACCGTAACTCGCTATCTACCAACTTAAAAACGAATAGATTAGCAGCCCAAGCCAAGTTTAATTGATATCGAAAGGAAAATTTGTGTGTTAAAAAAGAAGTTGAAGAACAGTGAAATGAATAAGACAGATATACAATGTTTGAAACTTGGTTTCTGTTAAAATTTCTTACATGATCGAAAGCAAGTCTATATTATTTAAATAATAGAGGTCTTTTTATTTTCTTCTTCATAAAATGTGTAAAAGAAAGTATTGGCTCAGTGAAAAATTGTCAATTTGGAAGAATTTACACTTTCTGACGTGTGAGGAATTCAATTTTATCGTTTATTTTTTTTAAGGGAAAATGTGTAAGTGTGTATCTGCGTGACCCATTTTTTGGGGGCGACTCTACCACAAAACTTAGTGCGTGAATTAGAATGAAATTTGGTACATACATGAACCAACCAATATGTGATTCAGTGCTGATTGGTTTTTGCCGCTAGTTCTTCCAAGTTTTTACATGCAAGAATGTAATGGAACGTTTTCAGCATAGCGTGATTAATGTCTGAAGAAGGTTCAGACGAAATAAAATAAAAATTGGCCCATAGGAAGCATTTAGAAGATACGCCACATCATCAAGGAAGCAGAGCAATTGAACTTTTTATTTTTCATTGTTTGTGAGTGATGTATATCAAGAAGTAATGCAAGTATTCAGACAAAATTTTGTTTGTAGAATGGTCTTAAAGGGAGAGATGCTTATTCATTTCTGACGTTAATCAGCTCAGACATGGTTCTGTACCTTCGTTACTATCAGTATTTAAATGTGGAGTTGAATATAGTACCATTTTTTCTCTTGACATTTCACCTCCCCTTCCACCACTCAGTTGTTACAAAGAAAGCAATAATTCCATGAACTAATTTGATTTCAAACGTCCCCAAACAACTCTTAAAGAAAATGTTCTATAAGAAAATTGCCGGCTACGCGGTGATTAAACGGTATTCCGTTTTTGCAAAAAAAAAAAAAAAATGCCTTTACAGCAAATTTATTTGTTTAATTTCTTTGTGTGAAAAAAAAAGAAATAATCCTTAATATAGTTTAAAAAAACTAAAAAATACGCTTTTAGAGTAAATCAAATTCAAAAGAAGATTTTGAAAACTGTTGAATATCCGCTAAGTTTACATGCACTTATAATATGCATTTTGTGGACGATCGATGCCCAAGTCAGAACTAATGTCAAATGCACTTATTATACATCAACATGCAATATAGTTTAGCCTTTAGAAATAATAATGGTATTAAACATATTACTTTTATACGTTTGTAAAGAACGTGAATTTTATTTTTGACTCAGAGTTACATACATACAAACGAACAAACAAAAAAACCTACTTGTGAAACTAGTAAAAGCGTATTAAAAAATCTGGTATGGACCCCACACTACTTCCTTTTACGTGTAAATTTCTTAGTAGTTGCCTTAAGTGTTAAAAAAAGTGCTTGGAGTGAGCAAGATGAGCATTCAAATATTTACTCCCCTAATCTACCACGAAACAATGCAAAAAATATTTTACAATGGTTATTTTTCTAAATATTGCTGATTTTAATATCATTTAGTGAATTTTTCGCAAAATATCGCCAATAGCGCCAAGTTGAACCCAAATTCAAAAAATAATTTTTTCGCCAAATTTGTCGCCAATTTGGCGATATGTCGCCAAGTTGGCGTCAAACACGGCGACCAAAAGCTTGGCGACATGTCGCCAAGTGGTCCCGCCAATTCATATCACTTGAGTCTGTATTGAAATTAACATTGATTTGTCCCAAAAAAGGGGTAAAAGACCCCTTTGGGAACATTCGAATGCAATCTCAAGGGGAGGTGCACAACTAGATCCCCCTCAGAGCCTACATACCAAGCTAGAAGTTTCTACGGCATATAGTTTTTGAGTTATGCGAGCCACATACGCACATACATCCGCACATACGTACATACAGACGTCACGAGAAAACTCGTCGTAATTTACTCGGAGGTGGTCGAAATTGATTTTTCGGCTGTTTGTATGTTGTTAGGTACATATGCACGTGCTGACAGGTCGAAAAAACTACGCGACATTCATTCAGGGGTGAGCAAAGTCAAAATTTAGACTGAAATTTGAGTGAAATTTTTTTCGTACTTCCTGTACTACGTAAAAAGAAGTAAAAAGGAAGAAATTTAGCGGCCCTGGGCCCTAAGTATAGCCCTGAAAAAACTATGGCATTATTTTGGTACTGAAATAATTTAAGCTTTAGAAGAAATCAATTTAGTTACATTTTTGTTAATAACTTAAGCTAATTTTCTAAACTGCTACGTTCAAAAAAAGTTACTGAACAGGTGTATTTATCATATCGTGACAAGCTTATTAGTAAAATTGAGCTACATAATTAAGCTGCATTGAATTTGTGAATTACTGGAAACATTCAATCTGTACTATACACTTACGTCAATTTGAAACGGATATATTTTGGACCGGCGTTATTTTGGACCGGCGACATTTTTGACCGGCGACATTCTGGACCGGCGACATTTTTGACCGGCGACATTCTGGACCGGCGACATTTTGGACCGGCAACATTTTCGACCGGCGACATTTTTGACCGGCGACATTTTTGACCGGCGACATTTTGACCACGCGACATTTTGGCCCGCGACATTTTGGGCAGGCGACATTTTGACCGCGCGACATTTTGGCCCGCGACATTTTGGGCAGGCGACATTTTGGACCGGCGACATTTTGGCCCGCGACATTTTAGCCCGCGACATTTTGGCTCGGCGACATTTTGGACCGGCGACATTTTGGCCCGCGACATTTTAGCCCGCGACATTTTGACTCGGCGACATTTTGGACCGGCGACATTTTGGCCCGCGACATTTTAGCCCGCGACATTTTGACTCGGCGACATTTTGGACCGGCGACATTTTGGCCCGCGACATTTTAGCCCGCGACATTTCGGCTCGGCGACATTTTGGACCGGCGACATTTTTGCCCGCGACATTTTAGCCCGCGACATTTTGGCTCGGCGACATTTTGGCCGCGACATTTTGGCCCGCGACATTTCGGCCGCGACATTTTGACCCCAAACCGTCCAGAGTGTTCATTTTTCAAAATGTAACGTAGCCCCTTTATGCACCAAGCCCTTCAATTGTTTTTGATGAAAATACAGTTTGAAAAACACAACAAGATTTTCTAGCAAACCTTCAAAACAGGAAGAGATTAATAGAAGGAGTTAGAACAAGGTTTGTTGCTGAAGCTCTTAACGTGGTTTTTGCAGAGGATGACTCCGACACTGTCATTGTCAACCAAGCCATTAAGAATGTGAAAAAGAATAATACTACTGTTGTGAGAACTGATACTGATCTCTTTGTTTTACTTGTAGCATTAGC
>JAXGGA010023481.1:0-13404 GCA_038373865.1 Uloborus plumipes | reverse complement strand
CTTAATCGGATAATATTAACATGTGCCTCAAAGTGGGTAAAGTTACGAAAAACAGCGATTTTTAGCCAAAAATCGTAGTTTTTCCTCTGTAAAACCAAAACTATTCATCTTAGAAACTGTATTTTGGTCTCATTTTATAGGAAATTTCTGTCTCGTTAAGTGCTATCTCATTCATTTTTGTTATCATGTCCAAAGTATTTATTTCGCATTTTCCATTATGACTTGTACTGCTCTTTTCATAAGCTTTACTCACAGTTATTTATTTTATCTATGAGTTTCAAAGACATAAATTTATTATATATTCCTAATAATATTGCTGTTTTTTCTCTGAAAAGTCAACGTTATCCGTAGATTTCATCAAATTTACTAAAAGAACGTACATTTATTAATTAATTTACATTTTAATGCTTTATTTTTTCTAAGCAATTTCGAGGATTTACGCTGCAGCCTGACTTGAAAAATTCTGAAAAATATTCAATCATTTTTTTCGAGACTTTAAATGAAATTAGACTTAAAGAAAATAAAGTTTTCTACAAAATGAGATCAAAATAAAGCTTCTAAGATGAATAGTTTTGGTTTTACAGAGGAAAAACTACGATTTTTGGCTAAAAACCACTGTTTTTCGTTACTTCACTCACTTTGAGGCACGTGTTAATATTATCCGATTAAGCTAAAACTTTTGAAATCTCATTTTCTAGTCTATTGGCACATTTTAGGGGGGTGCCTCAAAAGATTAGTTGAAAAAAAAAATTCCCCATGTTACTTGCAATTTCGACGATTTGCGTTGCAGCCTGACTTATGAAAATTCTGAAAAATATTTAATCATTTTTTTCGAAACTTTAAATCAGATAAGACTTAAAGAAAATAAAATTTCCTACAAAATGAGACCAAAATAAAGCTTCTAGGATCAGTAGTTTTGGTTTTACAGAGTAAAAACTACAATTTTTGGCTAAAAATCGCTGTTTATTTTATCTTTACCCTCTTTGCGGCACGTGTTAATATTATCCGATTAAGCTAAAACTTTGCAAATCTCATTTTCTAGCCCATTGGCACATTTTAGGGGGGGTGCCGTAAAAGATTAGTTGAAAAAAAATTTCCCCATGTTACTTGTGACCACCCTAGTGTACATGCAAAGGAATTATAGTATTTATTAAGATCCAAAGCAGTTAACTAGTGCAATGAATGAAAAGCTAATTCCAGCAGAAACTAAAAATTTATTCTATTGCGATAAAAAATTGTGTTTTTATCATTTTAAAATGCCAGGTTTCACTTAAATAAATCATTTTAGTCGCTATAATATTAATTTACTAAATGAGGGCTCTCCAAACTTTATAGCCAATAGAGCTCCCTTCATGAATCACTATGATTAAACCATTACTAATGAAAAGAGAGCATCACTATTTAACAAAAAGGTATGGCTTGCAATGCTTTATTTATAAATTCTGTAGTACACAATTTAAGATGAAAAATTGAAATCAATAGGAGCGATTCCATACCAAATCACCGAAAATAAAAAAAGTTGGTCGCACGACCGACTCGGATTTTTTTTTTAATTAGGTACACAAATTGATGGTATAGAGGTATGAAAAAGCCCAAAAGGAAAGTTACCTGCTCCACTTATTTTCTGAGATACATGCCCTCAAAGTTTGTCCGCCACGTCAAAATACTAAAAAAGTGATGTTATTTAATCATTTTTTATAAAAAATCGTACTCATGCAAAATAAAAGTGTTAGATATCTATGGAAACTAGTTACTCCAGACATTCTGAAAAAAAATACTAGAACGTTCATAATGAAAATTGCCAAGGTACAGGGCTCTTTGAAGTTGTCACTACAAAAACTTGATTTTGCAGATTTTGCTAAAATTCAGGCATTTATTACAAAAAAAGGCAAACAAAACCAAAGGTTTTCTCACTTTCTGGTAGTGTACAGGTCCTCCCTGTAAATTGCTCCGCAATAAATTTTTTGGGTTTCTCACTCCTTCTTGGAAATATTTTAGCTTAAAGATAAGCCATATGGCAAAAAATGCGTTTTTGGCCATCTTGGCAGCCATTTTTCTCATAAAGGGGGAGCAGTAGAAACTTTAATTTTTTTTTAAACAAGCCACTGATATGTTAGCTATTCACAGGAAAAGAGTTTACTTTTGGTTATTTCTCCCATTAAGAGATATCCTGCTGACAGTATATGCATGTTTTTCGCGACGACCATATGCTTTTGTTCCCCCTCTCATGGACTTAAAATTAATTAAACCAAAAAATAATGATATATTTATTATTAGCTGTATTATCTACCCAATATGTCATGAAATTTAATTTATTAAATCATTGAACAATAAATTAGATAATTAATGAAAAAAAGAAAAAGTATTTCTCTGATGCCTGAGCATTATGCATTCATAATTATAAAGCACTAAATACTTTCTTGAGAAATTAATTAACATAAATGAGCTCTAAATATTTATATTATAAGTAATACCCAATCTTGTGATTGGGATACTCCTGTTTTTAATTGAAGAATTTCTTGAATATCACATGAATATCAGGAAAATAAATGAGGTCTTTTCGTTTGATGTAGGATATTTTATGACAAATTTCATTTGATGGGCTACTAACTGAGCATGGTGATAAAGAGCTATTAATTTCAGCATCGATTTCCATTTTACCTTATTAACAGTTAAATATTTACAAAATAATTAAATAAATAATTTAATATAAAGCCATGCTTGAAGAATTAAAATTAGTGCAACTAATTTATTCCCATACTGATCTTTACAAAATTGACATGCGTTGAGCACTGATAAGAACTGACAAGAAAAAGTTTACTCACTAAAATATTAGTTCACAGATACTATAAAGCATACATTCTATTTTCCACAAAATAATACTGCAACAAAGAACAAGGGTATCCTCCTGTTTATAGCCATCAATCAGGAACATCCAATCACAAGATTGGGTATTGCCTATGAGATAAATATTCGAAGCTCCTTTATTTTAATTGATTTTTCAAGAAATTCTTTAGTACCTACCCCTTTATACCCTTGTTCGTTGTTGCAGTATTATTTTGTAGAAAATAGAATGTACGCTTTATAGTATCTGTGAACTAGTATTTTAGTGAGTAAACTTATTCTTGTCAGTTCTTATCAGTGCTCAACACATGTCAGTTTTGTAAAGATCAGTATGGGAATAAATTAGTTGCACTAATTTTAATTCTTCAAGCATGGCTTTATATTAAATTATTTATTTAATTATTTTATAAATATTTAACTGTTAATAAGGTAAAATTGAATTCGATGCTGAAATTAATAGCTCTTTATCACCATGCTCAGTTAGTAGCCCATCAAATGAAATTTGTCATAAAGTATCCTACATCAAACGAAAAGACCTCATTTATTTTCCTGATATTCATGTGATATTCAAGAAATTCTTCAATTAAAAACAGGAGTATCCCAATCACAAGATTGGGTATTGCTTATAATATAACTATTTAGAGCTCATTTATGTTAATTAATTTCTCAAGAAAGTATTTAGTGCTTTATAATTATGAATGCATAATGCTCAGGCATCAGAGAAATACTTTTTCTTTTTTTCATCAATTATCTAATTTATTGTTCAATGATTTAATAAATTAAATTTCATGACATATTGAGTAGATAATACAGCTAATAATAAATATATCATTATTTTTTGGTTTAATTAATTTAAAGTCCATGAAAGGGGGAACAAAAGCATATGGTCTTCGCGAAAAACATGCATATACTGTCAGCAGGATATCTCTTAATGGGAGAAATAACCAAAAGTAAACTCTTTTCCTGTGAATAGCTAACATATCAGTAGCTTGTTTTAAAAAAAAATTAAAGTTTCTACTGCTCCCCCTTTATGAGAAAAATGGCTGCCAAGATGGCCAAAAACGAATTTTTTGCCATACGGCTTATCTTTAAGCTAAAATATTTCCAAGAAGGAGTGAGAAACCCAAAAAATTTATTGCGTAGCAATTTACAGGGAGGACCTGTACACTACCAGAAAGTGAAAAAACCTTTGGTTTTGTTTGCCTTTTTTTGTAATAAATGCCTGAATTTTAGCAAAATCTGCAAAATCAAGTTTTTGTGGTGACAACTTCAAAGAGCCCTGTACCTTGGCAATTTTCATTATGAACGTTCTAGTATTTTTTTTCAGAATGCCTGGAGTAACTAGTTTCCATAGATATCTAACACTTTTATTTTGCATGAGTACGATTTTTTATAAAAAATGATTAAATAACATCACTTTTTTAGTATTTTGACGTGGCGGACAAAATTTGAGGGCATGTATCTCAGAAAATAAGTGGAGCAGGTAACTTTCCTTTTGGACTTTTTCATACCTCTATACCATCAATCTGTGTACCAAATTAAAAAAAAATCCGAGTCGGTCGTGCGACCCCCATTCGGTGATTTGGTATGGAATCGGTCATAGACAAGACAATCAGGATTGAATAAGGAACGAATAGGGAGAGTGAGGCTGCTTGAGTCGGCAGTTTCAATGCATTGGATCTAATTCTTGATACCGGAGTCGAAGGTCATGATCAGCATCTACACAGCTTCGTTGCTTGAGTGACTGCATAGATTGAACTAAAAAACGGATTTTGCATCGGTGAGTTGTGGCAAATGGAAGAACACGCCTTACTTTTTGAACAAGGGATTGGTAATTTTTGTGTTCCAGTCAAAGCCAGAAATTTTAAAATTTCGATCTTGTGCAAAATGTTACATGACATGGTTTCCTGGTAAAAATAAAATGTTACGCCTGGTAGCTTTAAAAGAGTTTTGGATTTTGGTGTAAAATGATTACTTGAGTATTTTTAATTTTTCTTGATATCTGCAATTTCTTGACAGGACACCTCACTTGTCAAGCTGATTGAACCCCGCAGTCGTAGTAGTGTTAAAAAATGGTTTACAATTCAAAACGCTCCATGCATGTCTTGCAGTTTTAGTTAAACACCAAAAGATCCATAACAAGGCGTCTAGTCAGCCAAATTGGTTGGAAATTTTACCTGACAGCTCGATTTTGGATTTTTGAAAGCAAAAAAAAACATTCTTCTCAAATATAATCGTCCCACTACGATATTAGGAATGGCAATTCCACGGTAACAGACGTACCACTTTTCACAAAATATATTAAAAAGACTATAAATGTGTTACATTCTTACTTTTTTTTCATAATAATAATGAAGAACATGGTCTTTACGATAATATAATGTAGTAAAATTTTTAAGAATTTCAGAAAAAATATTGAAATAATAGCATTTTCTCCGTAACGGCCGTATCTCATACGATGCGTCACACAGTGGAGTATTTGACTGAAAATCCTGGCCAAAACTATTTCGGAATTCTCGTTCTTCTGAAGGGAATACCGTTCTGTGCGTTTGTGCGCTGTATAGCGAAGCTATCCAGCTTACAGCTATGACACTTGGTACACAAGTTCTCTGAAAGGTCAGATGTCGTAACCTAAAGCTCGATTTTAAAAATTTAATTAAGAAAAAAAGTTATTTAATGTTTTATCTATGTTTTAGACTTTTACGAGTTTACGACCGTAAATAGGTTTCTAGCAAACGTAGGAAGAAAAACAATACATCACCAGAAAGAGCAAAGCAATGTCTTTAAAAGTCTAAATTGTTTGAAGTTCTAACGTAATTTCCCGATTTTCCAAGAATTTTCAAAGAAAGGTCACTTTTTCGACGTTTTTTAATTTATCAATCAACGTAAATTAAAATTCATGCATCGGAGAATCTAATGGTGTTATTGCTCTGAAACTTTTCAAGGATACAATATAAACATTTCACCTTCATATAAAGCAAAAACGGTGAAGTTATCTTGCTCCATTGATTTTTAATGAATTTTTTTATAAAGAGGTGAAAGAAATATTTTCACCGATTTTCGTTCAGGAACGTTCCTACCGGAACAGCTGGCTACTTGCCAAAATCTAGTTTAGAGCAAAAATGGAATAAGAAAGCGCATTTAATGCAATGTACTTCTTGTCATTTGAAAGAATGCACCGTAATTAATACTTGTTTATTGAAGAAAAAAATGCTGTTTACATAGCCCAGTGTTCTGTGCAAAACAAATTTGAACCTTTTTTTTCTTTTCTGAATTCTAGTACTTAATCGATCGGTTATAATCGTTAAAATACTAAGTTAACCATGCACAAGAAAAAAAAAACACTATGACTACTGTAACTAGGGTGGCATCCATAGTGGTAATTTGATGTGCCCCCCCCCCTTCCCTTCCTCCAGAAAAAGGTAAAGTAACAACTTTTCATGTTGTATCAAAGTATGAACTTTTAAAATTTCTGGAAAATATAATTTTTCTTAATGTGGTACAACAAAAGTTTGAATGAAAAGGCAAGTATGCATTTTGAACGTATTTTAAGTAAAATATGCACAATATGCCTACGCACAATATGCCCCCGCAATAATGAGCACTATTTACCTCTGAAATTTGGTAGATTCCGTATAATTTAAAAAATATTGGTGGACATTTTCAACATTGAAGTATTCCATGGTTTAGGAGCTCAAAAATGACGCGTGTGATTCTTCAATGATAGTAGTTCGTAATGTTACGTCAGGGCCGTCGGCAAGGGGGGGTGTGGGGGGGGGTGTTACACCCCCCCACTTTTCTGAAGAAAGGGGCCGCCGATTTTATTTTATTATTAAAATGAAATTTTAGAAAAATATTTCAGGACTTTGAACGAAATTTAAAAGAAGCGGAATAATTTAAACATTCTTAAGAATATCAGTAAAAGTGAATTTTTAAAAATGTCCTGTATTTTCCGCGGCCCCAATTATTACTTATCAAAAATAAATTAATTGGGGCCGCGAAAAATAATTAAGATTCCTTCACAGCAATATTCGTAGCGAAAAATGCGAAATTTTCTCGTTCATGGGGTCATGTAAACGGGAAACTATAGGCTGCCCAGTTTGGAAAAAAAAAAGTACTGTATAAATATGTGCGAGAGCTTTAAAAGGTACGCGAACCTCTGTAACTAAAATTAGTTAAATTAATAAAACAAATCAAATTGTATATACATAATTCAATAAGATCGATGCAATATATATAAGAAAAAAGAATATATGCTGAGGGCCGCCAAATTTTGTATTTAAAAAAATCAAAAAACAAAAATTGCGTCCACCTTCCACCTTTGTAAAACCTATTAGATTTCAAAGCTCGGGGGAAGCTATATCTCCCTCACCCAAGGGCGTATTTAAGGAGGGGGCCAACCCCCCCTCCCCGAAATCGAGAAAGATTTTTTCTAAAATAGGTGTTCGGTTCGTGTTTGCTCAAAAAAAAAAAAAAAAAAATCCTTAAGAAAAAAGCACACTCTCTATTAACATTGTTTTCAAAGGTGTATAGTGTATATAGGAGAGGGCCCCAGAGTGTCTTTCCCTCCTATACCCCCCATCCGAAAAAAAATTCGGATTTTTTTTTAAAATAAAAGTAGTTATTATTATTCGGTGGTTTATGCTCTTAAATTATTTTTATACTTTTAGCTTGAAATATGTAAATAAATAATTATTGCTAATAATAATTCGTTAGATGGTACCAGGCAGTGGTGCAACCCAAGAGGGTTAGGGAGCAGTTGCGCTTAACTCAAGAGAAAAAAGAACGTGTCTTAGGAAAATGAAGATATTTCAATAAGAAAATGCATAGAAAAAATCCTAATCATTTTAAATAGAAATCTTGAAGTGAAAAATATTCAACACATGTAGATTATTTGTCAGCAAATTACTTTTCGCTCTTTCTTCTCATTACCCCTTTTTTTTCTAGTCAATCAGGAAATAAGAGTCTTTAAAATAACGCTACACTCAATAAATTTAAAATAAAGTGTAATCATTCCTCCCCGGCAAGAAATTTAAAATAAAGAGTGAGTATTTCTTTCAGCAAGAAATTTAAAATAAAGTGCAATCATTTTCGGTTTTAGTTTTTTCACAAATAATTTCCAAGCTTTCAGCTGAACGAAACAAAAAAAAAAAAAAACGGAAAGAGGTTAAAGTCCAAGTCGGCCGAACTAGAAGGGCACGTAATTTTCAATCTCTTTACCAGTGGTGATATTAAAGAATAGAGTGCCTCTCAGTGGCGGGTTTAGGATAGGAAGTCGAGGCCCGTATATCCGCCAAGCATGAATTCAAAGAAGGCTCATGACCCCCCTTAAAGAGTCCAAAGAGATCTTAAAATTTCGCTTTTACAACGTGTAATTTAATTGCAGTTTCAAGACTTCAATCTCCAAACATTTTCGGAAGAGAGTTCTTTTCCCGCTTCGTCTTCAATACCTTGGTCAAACATTGCCTCAAATGGTATTATAGAGATTCAAAATTCAAAAGGTTAACGGTAGTTGATATCCCCTTACTTTTCTATAGTCTTTAGCTCTAAAATGTGATTTTAGAAAAGAAAGAGCTCCCGAATTACAGTCTCTATGTGCAAACATTTCCGGAAGAGTCCCTAAATCCTTTTATTATCCTAAATGTTGTCAGACAAAGCCTAAAAGCAGTTGTTCCTATCAAGAATCATGGCGCAAGCGGTGCTATTGAATTATTTTTAAGGGGCGTTTTTAAAAGTTTTTATTTTCTTTTTCTTTCACGTGTGGCTCTAGAGCCACACGTGGGCTCGTTTTTAGAGGGATCTTCGTGGAATTCTTGGATGATAAGTTTTTGCTCTTGGGGGTAAGAGCACCTCTGCTAAAAGTAAAATTTGAACCTTCAGTTTCAAGATATAGAGCTTAAGATGGCATTCTTGAAGCTTCAATGCCGCAAAATTTCGGGGCACAGCGCCCGAATCCTGCCTCTTCTCTTGACGGTATTAAAGATAACCTAAATAAAAACGTTTTTAAAACATTAATTTCGAAACGTATCGGGAGAGAGTCTTTGCTAACGTTACTACCAAAGATGGTCTAAAGTAAAGATGGCTTACGGTTTCAATTTTGAAAAATTTCGGGGGGAGATCCCTAACCACTTTTTGTCTCTTAATGTCTCCAAAGAGAACGCGAAATTGCGCATCTATGTATCGAAAATCTTTCAGGGGAGGGTCTTTGAACTTTTACTTCCCAAAGATAACTCAAATGAGACTTCTGTTAAAAAAAACGCATCTTCTTTTCTTTTACTCTGTCATGAAGTTGTGCTTCATGATAGAGTAAAAGAAAAGAAGATGATTTTTCAACTCATATCCTGAGTTGTGCTTCAGTGTCAAAATATTTCAAGAGAGATGCCCCGAGTCTTCTCAATTCCTTTAACGTCACTAAAGATAGCCTGAAATTGCGTGTTTAGAATTTAAGGTTCAGTAAGTTTTCCAGAGGAGTCTTGATCCTCCAACGTCATCAAAGGTAGCATAAATAATTTCAATTTTGAAAAAAGTTTTGGAGGGAATCTAAAACTTCGTAATTTTGTATCTTTTCCAAAAATTACAACATTTTAATTCAATTTGAAAATTTCTACCTGTCTTACAGTAATAGCGAAAAAAAAAGAAAGTTGGGGGTGGGGGCAAAGCTTGATTATATGGGCCCCCTCCGAAATAAAAACCTATATGCGCCCCTGCCCTCACCCCTCCCCCCGATATGATGAGCCCAGGGCCGCCAAATTCTCAACACCCCCCCAGATATTTCAGCTAGCGACGGCCCTGTGTTACGTTCCTCTGTTTCTTAGTGGTCTTCTCCTTCCTCCCCTATCTTTGACCGGACGTAGATATCCGATTTCAAGAGTGCAGGTGCAGGGCCTTGGTGAGGGGGACCAATGTCGTTAGTAGTGAAATGTGCTCAAGCTTGGACACACTCATATGGAAGCGAATAGTACCCATTCCTTGAGTCGATTTTTATGTACAAAACAGTTTACATAGCACTGTGATGTTTCCCACTAAGAATTCTGCGAATAGAAACTTAGGACTCAAATTTAATATGAGTTCTATTTCACAGTGAGTAGGCAAAACGTCTTAAGCAACAATGATATCGATAGGAAATGCGCTAGAAAAGAAATTTACTAACATACTATATATAAGCGGGAAAATACCTCCCCCCCTACGCCCCCCGTCACATAATTTTCTACAATGATAAAAAATATGATATATAAATGTATTTTCAAGTTATCTTAATTTAAAAGGGAAAAAAAACTTCGCAGTGAGAAAAAAACTATTTTAATTGATTGACGGATTAGCGTACATAAAAAAATTAATAATCTAACTCACGAATAGTTATAAAATTGCATGAATATGTTTCAATGGCACAATCAATGCAAAAAAATATGAATATAAAAATAGCGTTTTGAAATTACTTCGTTGAATCTCAACTCCAGGCTCACATCTTTATGTACTGATAAAGGAGTTTCTCGTAACCCTGAAACACGTGTCTGAAGTTTTATTGCTTTTTTTGTGCTTTATTATTTTGATTCACCACCTATTCAGTAATGCTAATGATCACGAGTTACAAGTTTATTAAATTTTCATTGCCAAATTCGTTTTAATATCAAGACTTGTCCAAAATGATTAAATGATACATTTTATTCAAAAAATCATATAAAAAATGGCAACTGTTTGCGGAACATTTTTTTGCAGAAATCAGCCCATGAGACTTTCACAAATACGCTCCAACTTTCAAAATAGCGCGACAAAGCGCGGCAACCACTTAAAAAGCTTTCACTAGTTCTAAATTTGGGAAAAAGCCATTAAAAATTTCTCGCACCAAGCATTTATTTATTTTTTTTGACGACAAAAAATAAAACTATTTACTTCGAATCAAAATTTAACACAAGGCCCTGACAGTTCTCTAACCAGTAAAACTGGTTTGGTTTTATTCCATTCATTTATAACGCCACAAAAAAATCTGCATTAAAACGTAATAATTAGGCTGAAACGTAACAAAAAAGCGAAAATTATCACGGAAACTTCATCTTTGACCGAGGCTATGAGCAGTTGTATGAGGCTCAAGTTTCCAAAACTGGTGCCGATTGATGCACCAGTTAATCAACTATTATAAAATAAATTTTCATAAAAATCGGATAACTTTTCAATTTTCGACTTTTGGCCAGGATTTTCACTCAAATACTCCACTGTGCGTCAGTTACAAAGCCAAAATGCCATCATATAAATACTGTTTCTGAAAATCTTCAAAATTTAACTGTATTATACGGTAATAAAGACCATGTTCTTCCAAACTTCTTGCAACCAAGCAAGGACCAGAGATATTTGGAGTCTCTGTAGGCTGTTATGTGCAGCATTCGATGCTATTTTTCAATGAAATTGCTCGATAGGCATGTAAAGTATGAGTAATGAAGACGTTCTTAGTCTTAAAGAGAAAAAAAGACATGGAACAAAGGAGCTTCTAAATAATCAAAATGTGCTTCAAATTTTAGGAAGATTTAAAACTTTAACGTATCCAATAATTTGGGATACCGGTTATTCAATGGTTTAGTTATTGGCATCACGTTAATTCTCAATGATCATCATTATCATCAATATCAAGAGTTAAGAAAGCTTAAGAAACCCATTCGTACATTATTTCACAGTAAAAGTGTCCATAAAAACATTAGCGCAGTATAAAAGAGTATTTTTTAAATCGCTTTTGTATTTGTATAACAAGTTCCTCATACTTAAGTTCTAAATACTTAGCGTACAGTGCGCCTTACTTAAAGAGCAATAGTTTTAGTTATCTTTAATGACAATTCGAAAAAATAAAAGACTTAAACTGAAACTTTTTTACGTTTATACATTCGTAAGAGAAGCTAAAATGAAGCATTTTAAAGTATTCAATAGAACAAATCTTCAGAATGAAATATGTATTTCTTTACGTTTGCATTTTTTAGTTTGATTAAATTAGAATGAAGCAAAATTTGTTAAACAGTGAACGTAAAAGAATATTTTGTCAAACCATTGAACGAATATTTAAATGCGTTTACATCAAAACTCGAACCACACTGAAAAAGCAAGAATTAAATCCCTATTCAATTTTATTTTTAGTAAACTCTAACAGCGAAAACGTAATTCAAAATCACTTTTTTATACTCTCCATTAAAATGTAGTTTCTCCCATTTCAAGCTGTTACCTATTCAACATCAAATGCTCATCTTCATGGTTTAGTAACGTAAACAAATGTTCGCTTACCCTGATGGAGCTATCTCAAATGAGAAAAATGATTTATAATAACGTTTAGTACCTCATTTATGTATGAAGAATACAATTGAATAAATATAATAGTATATGAACAGATTTTTAAATAAATATATAGAGAGATAAGTAAATATTTGTACAAGAGTTAAAATTTTTGCTTTTTTGCATCGTTACACTTTTCTAACTTTTTAATGTTGGTGAAATATTATTTGGTTTTTAACCCTTTAACTGTCAAGTTATTTTGATTTTTAACACTTTTCCAAGCACAAACCCGAGAAACAGTCGGGTTTGACAAAGAGATGAAGCCGAAATAAACGTCTCCCGATATATATATTCGGGTATAACAATACGATGCACTCAAAAAAAAAATACTCTGAGTAATACGTGGGCGTGACATTTTCGAAAACTAGCTGTGCTCGAGACTATCTCGGGCATGACAGTTAAAAGGTTAAATTACTATCTTATCGATATTGAACTGAAAGCAGTTCCCAAATAATTTTAGAGTTTCGGCTTTATCTCAGGGAGCTGGCACATACAATTTCATTCCAACAGATTCCTTCCCACTGCGGCATTCTAGGCAATGGAAAATCCGATACACTGGCTAAGAAAGGAGCTTTTGTAGAACAGTGCATGAGCCACTCACTTTCCTTCCATACGACTAAATTATTTGTTAACTTGACCCTCTGAAAAATTCGTAAAACAGGATACGATGCAAGAAACTCTTAATAAGAGATGGAATGCTGTGTGGAAACATGGAAAAATTCCCAGTTATCCAAAAAACACAGCAGTGGCTCTCTTTAGAGATCTCACTAGACATGGCTGTTTATGATGCCATCTCTTTTGAATCAGAGTGGTAGATTCCCCAAACTGTTTTTTTTTGAGTCAAATATACTAATGACATTTGAACGTTTAAATAAGTGTGTTGCAGTTCACTAATATGAGGGTATTGTGTTAAAAAGTACTGGAGAACTGGAGAGCAAATGGCATAATCGCTAATGTTTGGCATTTGCAATCATTATCATCATCATTATACACTGCTCGACATTGAAAATGCAACACCAAGAAGGAGTGGTCAGAAATTCATGCAAATTTTACCGTAGACGCACGTCACTGAGTTTATGCAAATGATATGAAATGCGCAGCTCTCCGACGCACGTGAAGTAAGATATAAGAGAATGAAGTTGAAAAGTGGGCTATGTTCATGTTGGTTTTTCTGCCAGACTAATTATCGGAGAAATTTGGTTTTTGTCTCGAAGGATACGTGTGATAGAAGGAAATGCCACGCCGTCCTCA
>JAXGGA010023480.1:0-13404 GCA_038373865.1 Uloborus plumipes | reverse complement strand
GAAGAAGATCCTTGAACTTTTGCACCAAATGCATGCTGCCAAGAAAACCACAGATGTCGGACCGCCAAGAAAAATGTTGAAGGGAAAAAAAACATGCAAAGTAAATTTTGAAGAGAAAAAAAAACAGGCAAAGAAATAATATTAATGCAAAAACATGTGATATCTCCCCAAAAACAACAGTGTTGTAAAAAAAATCCCCCGCCAAGAAAACCTTAAATACTCAGCCTTAAAAAGTTATGATATCGAGTTTTCCCGCCAAGTTTGTGCCAAACTACAACTAACCTGTGTGTATAGTTCTTTTAAATTGTTTTCAGTCCTGCCAGGCGGGAAGTTTTTACTCATTAAGCAACCACCTCACAAGACAAAGCTTCCCGCCTGGCAAAACTGAAAACAATTTAAAAGAACTATACATACAGGTTAGTTGTAGTTTGGCACAAACTTGGCGGGAAAACTCGATATCATAACTTTTTAAGGCTGAGTATTTAAGGTTTTCTTGGCGGGGGATTTTTTTACAACACTGTTGTTTTTGGGGAGATACTATTAACTGCACCTTTTTCTTGTTCTTTCTTCTGTTTATTTATTAAACTACCTACATTTCTTTTTTTTTCTTTAATTATAATGTTTAATTATTTATATTTTTTTTCTTTTTCATTTAGTTTTTGTTATTTATGTATTTTATTATTTATTCCTTTAATTACTTTTTTTTCATTTATTTTATTTATTTATTTATTTATTTTTTCCATAACCTTTATGTAAATATTTTACTTATATTTTTATTTTAATTTATTATTAACCAAAATTATTTTTCTTGTGTGTATACCAAATTGAATGTTCACCCATGTGGGTTGTTTTGTGCATTTTCACATACGTCATCCCGTAATCTCCATATATTATTTCTCTTAAGCCGAATCCTATACCCGGTCGAAACTCGCTCATTTCTTTATCGAATTGCAAGAAAATTTATGATTTTGAAGCTTATCCCGCGGGCTATTGACGAAAATTAGACCCACCCTCTAACAAGTGTCGGTTCGTTTTTTATTCGAACTTCAATTTTTGGGCACAAAATTGACTCTATCTAGCGAAATAATTGTCGTATCGTCTCCATTTTGATTTCATTCGAAAGATTAAAAAAAATGCGTTCTTTAGAACGTTTCTCCGCTAGCGCCGCGTAACGAGAATCTCGAAAATCCACGTTTAAGCGACTTATAAGCGATTGAAGTTTGAAAAAGTTACATTTTTCGCTCAACTGTCAAAATCGTTACATTGTTGCTCAAATCAATTTTAAATGCGACATTTCAAGCCAAGGCTTAACTCGGTAAACCTTAATTGTAACTTTTATTGTTTCAAAATACTATGGTAGTTTTGCGATAACGTTAGTATTTAGTTTAGTAATAGCCTTGGGTATTTGTTTTTAATATAGGGTATCACTTTTGTAGTAGTTGTAAAAGTGAACGTGTCTTTGATCTCTTTGAAAAGTTGTCAGAACGACGGCAGTAGATGGCGATGTTGTGCAAATGAAGCCAATAAAAATTGTCGTATTAAATTTTAAGTTTAAAGTTTTTTTTTTTTTTTTTTTTTTTTTTTTTTTTTTTTTTTTTTTTGCGGAATTCCGCACGGGTCACCTAGTTTGTTAAATTTAACATTGTTGAATATGTACAAAAGGACGGCGTATTTTTGAAAAAAAAAAAAAAAAGACTGTCAATCTGAAGGAATGACAGCACGTCGTTTAAAGTCCAAGAAGAAAACATATAGCAATTTGCCGTAGCTCAAAAAAAGAGAAAAAGAAAGAATAGAAAGAAAATGTATTTATCTATTTTTTAGAATGAACAAATTAGGTTTTAAACATTGCTTTGGAAAGCCTAGTTACAACTTCAAATTTTCAAATATACGTTTGACTCGATAAAAATAAAAATTAAACAAGACCTACTGTCTGTTTGCGTATTGTGCGCCTGGCAGCCACGAACGCTTCCATTTTAAAAAGGGGAGATAGGTTTAGGATGCGCACTTCCCGAGCCTTCAGTTTTTGTTCGCTCGCTACTTCCTCGTTACATTTCCCCCCTATTTCGAGTCAGTCAGAAGAGACTTGACGTGTGCGCAGATTCGACGGAGGTTTCGTGAAAAAATGTTAGACAGTAGAAGCCCTGGTGTTGTACTCTCTTGGTAAGGTTACGGAATAGGTTTTCTCACCTTTAACTCTATACATTTTGAAAAAAATCCGCCAAAATTGTGCGTGTGTCTGTTCAGTGCTTGTGTTCGGATTCCGTTATGTCCATGGGATTCTGTAGTACCTATAGCCTTGATATGTGGCACAAAATTAATTTGAACTCTATAGTGTGCAGAGTAGTACTGTGTCTGAGCGTTTTTCTTTTTTCGAATTACATTTTTTTGAAATTAATTTTTAAAACCACATTTGTGCCAAGGATATTTGATTTCAAAGAGCGGCCGATTTTATAAACCGGCATATATAAAATTACCAAAAAGAAAAGGTTTTAAAGTTTTAACAAAGTAAAAAATAAATTAATTACTATTATCTATATTTTATATTAAGTTAATTAAAACACAATTCGAATTTAACTTTCCGTAAAAAGTATGTTTTTTAAATTTTGCAAGTGTTTTAAAATAGTGACACATTGTTGTTTCAGAAACAAAATTTGAAAGTAAAGATCATACTTAAATCTTGACGTGTAGGCACGTTTCTCTAGCCTAGCGAACGATTTTTACTCAAACTGAATGATTTAAACTGTCAACCTCTGTGATCTTGAAGAGAAAGAAAATTCTGGTTTTATTCAGACAAGAAAAGGCGTGTCAGTCTACCCTCCCTTCCCCCTGTTTTTAATATATACTCACCAAAAACTTGATTTTATAAAACGGCCCTAATGATTTTGTTAAAGGATGTTTTTTACATGTTTTGATATAGTAATGATTCTGTTCTTCCAGATTTGATTTTAAAAAGCGGCTGATTTTATAATCTAGTGATTTTATTAGTGGTGGGCATTGTATTCTAGATAAATTTCCTAACAGGAAGAGGTAAAATCCAGCTCCTATACTGACATTTTATCTCATTCGAAAGAACGTTTTTTTCTGCTTAAGATGAACTTTGTGCGATGTCGCCGATGGCGATTTTGTGCTCTGTTACCCTGACCACTTCCTCTTTGAGGATTAGAATCTTCATCTTTTGTGGTTTCTTTCAGCTTCTTTTGAAACAGTATATCCTCAGTTAGTTTCGATTCATCTGCTATTACTTTTTTTGATTCGAAAAGTAAAGAATAAAGTAAAAAATAAAGTATAGAATAAAGAAAAAGTATAGAATAAATAGTCTTTGAAAAGAGTTTGTCTTTGATTTTACTTATGTCATCTTTCGTCGGTTTCTCTATTACTTTTATTTCCTCCCTTTCTCTGTCTTAGTCGTCCTTTCTTTCTGTCAGAACTAGGTTCTCAACAGGGACGTCATTTCGAAATTTTCCAGTGGGGGGGGGGGGCAAAAGGTGCAACACTATGTAAAATTTTCCAAAAAGTGGCAAAAACCACGCCTACTTATGTACCAATACATTGATTTCCCAAAGTCAGTACCCCCTAAATGACGGGCCTGGTTCTCAATTTGAGCTTTTCCCGACTCGATATCTTGTCTGTTTGTTTCAAATGGGGCTGCGTTTAGCTTCTTGCCATTTACAGACCTAGTGCATTCCCCGAGACCGGCACCCATTCTTTCATGTGGCACCACCATCGACGGAATGCCATTGCCACGAGATATTTGACTCCCAGTTTCCCCACTAGATGGAGGCTCCTGGGCTGTGTTCGACGCGAAACTGCATTAGGAATTTAATTTTGCCAAGAGATACAAAAGCCAAACATGTACTCGAGGGATCTTTTACATGCCGTATAATCATGCGACATGGACGCTGTCGATTTTCTGCATCATGAAAATACACCGACTGGAGTCGGGTTTGATCCCGCGCCTTTGGGCGTGAGAGGCCAGCGTCTTAACCACTACACCACTCTGTCAGCTGACTCGATATCTTTCATGGTAGATTTTCTTTTTTCTTAATTAATCTTACGCATTTATTTTTATTTAAACCCCGCCAGTCGCCACCGTACCTACCCTAATGAGGGTTTAACCGGATGTGGTGGCTGGGAGGAAAGAAAAACTAACGAACGACCAAGCGCCCGCTATGAAACGTTTTTTATAATTGGATATAAATTTACATAACATAATGTACAAATTACTTGTAAAAAACATTAAAAAGGAAAAACAATTTTGATATATACAGGAAAAAGGCAATAATATTATAAGTTTTAAAAGTTTTTAGGCAGGATATTTGAAGTCTTCTATTTTAATCTTACGTATGACGAATGTTCTTCTTTTTAGTGGTGTCATAATACATTTCTAGCAACATTTGAAATAAATAACAGCATGGCGCCGGAGCGATCGCATCCCTCTTCGGATGGCCATGACGCTGCTAAGAATCCACCGAACATGCAAATCTGCATGTTCGGTGGATTCTTCATGGATTCTCATGTCTGTGGATTCTCTTCGGTGGATTCTCATGTCCGTGGGCTTGAAAGTCCTGTGGTCGATCTCTAGTAGTTACCATGGGTGCAATCCCCCCCCCCCCAAATTTCGAAATGACGGCCCTGCAGACAGTTAATAAATAAACCATTGAATATTTTTATTTTCCCCCTTGTTATATGAATAGCATTTCTTTAGGTGTACCACCCTGCATTTTCAAATGCATAAAAACATGTGGGAATCACAAAATGCGTCTGTTGATCCAATTGAAATAAGAAAAAAAATTGCATTGCTTGACCCAATTAATTTAAGAAGTGTTTTTATTTTTTAAATCAGAGTACAAAATTTTGTGTGCCCACTAGCTCCTTTTTTTCGTTTGAATTTGAAGCCATAGCTTTGGTTTTCAAATATTTTTAAACCGAGAAAATCTAATGTTTACCAACATCACCGCGTGCCTCGCCATATTTTGAAAAACTCCGGCTACTGCGCATGTCTGAACCCAGGGCTCCCATCATTGGTCGAGAGCTAATCGTGAAACAAGATGGCGATTCAGTAGAAAGACTAGAGTGTGATCGTCATGTGTGCAGTTGAAAAAAATTGAAATTTCGTGGACAAACAATGAATAGATGATAATTATTCAAGAATCCCCCGACTCTAGATAGTCCAGGATGTTGGAGCTAGAAGTCGTACCAGAACGCTCTTTGGGGAACGAGCAATGGGAGTTGGTTTTGGGTAAGGTTTTACTTTGTTTTGAAACCCTCAGCTGCGCACAGCTGACATTGTATTGTCACTTCACTGTTGTATCAGCTGTATTTATCTCGCTGTGCGACGCAACACAACAAGATTTCATTTAAATATCTCTTGACCAAATTAACTTAAAAACTACAGACAATTCGAGCATGTTTATTTTAGAATCGTATTTAAGTCAAATTTTTGTTGCTATGCTTAAGTTGATTATCGTTGTTTTGTTTACGAATCGCATCAATTGCTACTAAAATTGCTAAAGCTGTTTTTACTGTTGCTAATAAACTATGTGCCAATAGTTTTAATTCAGGAGTTTTAATATAATCATTTGCGCAGATTTTTTTTCACTTTAAAACTCGTAATTTAAGTTGTTATTGGTTACTGGCATGTGTCTTTCTGCTATTCCTGCTGAATCAATAGTTTTAGTTCGTCATTTCCATCATTTTGGAAGCATGAATCAGAAGGGCGAATTCCCTCAACCTCCCTCACCTACAAAAATTTAAAAAATACGTATAAACTAGACAACAAAACGTTGAGTATAAATACTACTCAAACATGCTTAGTTCAGTCTTGCCAACTTTTCTTAGCAAGAGGCTCCTGCCAACAGAAAATGTTCTTTTGCTTTGTAAGAAATTGAAAAGTTACAAAACTTGATGATTGTCAATGAAAGTGTTAGTTTTGGATTCATTTCGGAACTGAACATTTAGGTTGCTTGATGATTGTTAAAGCAAAGTTATCAAATGTTTATTCACCAATACTGCAGACAGTATATTTTTAGGCTCTGTGCTAAAGGCAAAAAACTTTCATATTACGAATCATAACTTTTTTTTTTAATGTTTTGTTGTGTTCTTTGATTAGTTTCTAGAAGGAAGAAGTTTTTTTTCAAAAGGTACAGTAGATAATCTTTGAATAAAACTAGCTTAGATCATGATTCTATTTTTAATTTTGAACTATCTTATAAAAAAGAGTTTTACATTTCTGCTTCTACATCTCTGAAAAGTACATTTCTGCTTTTTCACTTTATTTCTCCTGCTTTTACATTTGTAAGGTAGATATAAGTCTTGTGATATCAAATTTGTTTCCCTTGCAAAAATTTGCATAGTAATCAGGGTTAGACATTAGTAAAAAAGCTTACTGGTCTTTCGAACCAGTCAATATGAACAGGTACTGGTCCTCTTTAAATTTAATACTTAACATGTTTGTACTTAGAATCATTTCCTTTATGATTACTTTTATTTTAAATTAAACTGTTTCATTTGTAATTCATTGATTGAATTGTAAAAACACAGTCAATTAGCTAAAAGCGCCCGGAGGTTTCGCGTGATTGACGATTTTCGGCGACTGGTGATCCTGCGAACCACTGATTATTTATTTCTGATGGTCCAAGGCGAGTTTCACTAGTCTGGGACCAGTAGACCAGCAGTTGAGACGCACGTGGCTGGATTTTAGTTCAGTACAAAAGGAATTAGAAGATCCCTTTATAGTAATTTTTCTTATGTTGACACAGTTGTATTTTATTTTCAGGAAAAATGTGCAAAGGGCTTGAATAATAAATGTTAAAAGAATTTACAGAAGGATACCTGCGCCCAGGGGTGATTGTGTTCCGGTATTTTACCGGATTTCCGGTATTTTCATGATTGATTCTGGTATTTTCATGTTCGAAAATACTGGAAATAAAATATTTTTAAATTATGCTTTTGTCCTCCCACCTTCGGTATTTTTTTTATGGTTTTCGGTATTTTTTTTATTTTGGTGATTTTCCGATAATTACTAATAATATTCATCGAACAAAAATGTTAAGATGCCATTCTATTTTTTTACGACTAAAAACTATTTGAAACTATTCGAATGTATGAAATGTGTCTTGTTTGTTTATGAAAGGCAATTTATTATTAAATACGTATAATTATAAAATTAAGTGTGTTTAAATAATAGGGGCCCTTGGTTTTTGAAAAAAGCACCCCCCCCCCCCACCCACACACATTCTCTCTTCAAATTTTTCAGGTATTTTTTCACGAACTCACAATCATCCCTGCCTGCGCCATTTTTACAATGAAAGCCTCAAACGTAACTCGATTCAGGTTCGTCTGCTTTACCCCCCTTCTTTGTTACCTTTTGAAACAATTTAAAAACAGCCCCTTTTTTTACAACATAACCAGAAGCATAACAAGACCTTAAGGAGAGCATTACCAAAAATGATAAAGTGATCATAAAATTGGATTGGAAGAGGTCGAGTATACATAACTCTCCCCCTTCTGCCCATTGAAGCTGCAGAACTGGTAATGCCAGAACTTCTTCTTTTTTTTTTTTTTCTTCTTTTCTTGAAACTGAAAATGAAAAGGATATGACATTATTAATTAATTCAGAATTTTTAAGCTACTAATATGAAAAAAATATACTTGAAAAAAAAAAGTAAAATTGTCAGATAATGCTTCAACTTCTAAATTCACTAAAATGTCTATGAGATTAAATTCAACTACAAAAACTAACTTAAATTGAAATTATTCTGTTCAAAATAATTTTATAGTACAGATTTTTTTTTTCATTGAATATTACAAGCATTCAAAATTGATTTGTTCTCAGAAGTCTTTTCACCCTTATCACCAAATCTTCCTGTTATTGAAATGTTCTTCTTAGAAGGAGAGAGAAGTATCAGTAAACAATTGTCTGGCAATGGGCCAAACTTATTTCCCCTTCCTTGTAACCAGGGGCGTAGGAACCGGGGGAGCTGGGGTAGCTCTGGCTCCCCTTGGAATATTTTAGACATGCTCAGTTCCCCTGGAAAATTTTCTTTACAACAACATTCTGTAGCATATTTTTTTCCTCAAACTTGTTTTCAAATGTGTGATCTACTTTTCCTATGAAATTCACGCAATATCACTAAAAACAGTCATAAGTCATTTTTTAAAAGTACCATTTGGAATGTTTTAGTTAGAAAAGTTTGAGATTTCCTATTTTTGAGCAAATATTCGATCTAAAACTAAGTTCATATTAAAAATGCAAAAGTGTAGTTAAACTTCTCTTTCTGAGGAAAGAGATATTAGCAATGTTTTTAAATTATTTTTATGCACCAAAATTGTTTTATTTGAACATTTTTGACTTTTTAATTGATCTTGTGTGTAAAGGGACAAAAAGTGCGTCTTGATACACACACACAGAAAGCGCAAAGATCTGGCATTGCTCAGGGCTCCCTCTGTTAATAAAAAGTAACTTAACTATTTTGATAAAAGAAGGGAGAAAGCGGTTGAGACAGTGAAATGAACTAATAAAAATTAGGGGGAAATAATTATTGTATCTTGTCTTGATGGTAATTGTTTTATAACTATTTTAGTGCTGTTCTTTAAAACAATTTCTACATGAAATATTAACAAATAACTTAAAACAGCTGTTTATTAAAGGCAATGGGAATTTAAAACCAAATTGGGTACAGCTCAGATTAACCCATCCAGGTTTTTCTAATAGTAGTTTTTGATTAATTATCTGTCCATAAATTGTTAAAACATAAAAATTAATATGAAAATTTTCCTCAAATCAATAAATACAAAGAAACAGGCAGAGCCCAAATCACTTGTAAAGTGAGGGGAAACTCTGTTTCAAGGGGTTCCACTTTAGGTTTTGGAATTTTTCCAAAATTTCTACATGCATTAAATCGCTGGTTGTCACTCATTTAGCGATGTTTATATTTTTAATTTCACTAACCCTTAAAATAAAAGTATTAGCCACTATAAATCAACTATTGTTTCTTTTTCCAGGTATGGCTTTCAGCCAAGTGGTTCATATTCTGCAGCAGCAGTTCCAGAGTATAAAAAGTGTTCAAGTTCTTTATAGTGAATTGGTGAGTTTACACCTTTTGTAAATTAAGAGTTAGGGTACTCTTCTGTTTCAGGCATTTGTAAAACTGAAACGGAAGTATATCAAGCTTTTTGTCTCTAACTTGGTGATCTATCACCAATTTGGCATCAAATTTGGTGCTAAAAATGGGATGCCATATCCCCCAAAGCAGAATACTGCTAAATTTGGAACGTACGTCGCAGAACAGATATCTGAACTGCAGAACAATTCTGTTCAAATGTGAGGAAAAATTCTGAAAATGTTCTGCAGAAAAGTCAGTTTTCTAACTAAAGATACCGTTTTGCAGAAGTTAGAACGATTTCTGCTGCAGATTACTTCAAATTAGAAAAGAAAATTTTAATTTCTGCAAATTATGCTCATTAGGGAGAAAATAAAAAAGTCAATTTTTTTTTTGTGACATTTGCAGGAACTTTAAATGTACTTTAGGCTGGACAAAATCTACAGAATTTGCACAAAATTACATGTTTAGTAAAAATATATTTGCAGAGAATTATGTTTGACTACACCTGATTTATTCTCCTTAAGTGTCCTGCCTCTGAGACTTGGTCTCATTATTAGCCATGTGCTGTTATTGAGTGAAAAAATTGCTTCTAATCCGGTGTCAAAGCATTCTGTTTGGAGAGCAGACATAGTGTGAAGGTTTTACATTTTCTGTCAAGAATGTGTGGCTGGAATTTTTATTTCAGGCTTTTTTCTACAGTAAGACTGAGTACTGAATAAATATTACTTTCATAGTCCTGTGTGAAACCCTTTTGATTTCAGGATCATGATTTTTGAAAACGGTCATGTTTTTACGTGTACTGTACAGTGATTAAAGTACTTGCAGAACAATCTTAGTCTAATGATTTTACATTGCAGAACATCACAAAGTATTCTGCTTTGGGGGCCATATCTAATGTCAATTTTGTTAAAAAAAGATTTTGTTAGTTTTAAATTTGTCACCTACTTGGAGATATATCAGCATCTTAGCGACAAAAAACGCGTGCCATTATGTGGATAAATGCCATCAAATTATGAGGCTATTTCAGTTTGCTTTGAAATTAATGCACCCCCCCCCCCACATAAAAAACCCCAGAAAGTACCCCTGTCATGCTGAACGCAAGAGTGATCCTCTGGTGATGGACCTGATCATAAATTTGTCTCAAGATGCAATCAAGCACATAAATTTGTCTCAAGATGCAATCAAGCTCAAACTTAGATATTACCCCTTGAAGTTTTGTGCCTCAATGTTTTTGATTCAGAGTTATATAATATTATATTTAGGTAAAATACGTCACCAAGAGCCACCTGATGGCGATTTTTTAAACATTTTTTAAAAATTTATTTTTGAACTGAAATATTTTTTAATGGTTACCCCATTGGTATTTGAATTTTATTTTGAGTCGGCTAATATTCAAGAAGCTGTAAATGAATATTTTTGACTTTAAATTTAATGTGTTATGCAATGTATTGTTGGAAAAAAAAAAATGATACAAGACTTGTGAAATTTTTAATAGGTCTCTTGTTTTGATAAAGTACTAATTTTCAATCAGTCTTTTTTTTTTCCATTTTTAAATGAATTTTTTATAATTCGTTCTCAAAATAAAATGTTTTTCTATGGTTACTCCCCTCCCCCCCCCTCCCTTTCGGTATTTGAATTTTATTTAGAGTTGGCTAATATTCAAGAAGCAGTAAATTCATACTTTACTTTCAATTTCGTGTGTTATTCAATACATTGTTGAAAAAAAAAATAATACAAGCATTGTGAATTTTATTTTTTTTTTAATATGTTGTTAAAAAAAGCGTCTTTCAACTAGAAAACACTCCTTAAAATTGAAATTAGCTCCTGCAAAACTCCTTAAAAACTCCTTACTTTTAATTTTCAAATTTGAGTATGAACCCTAAATTTAATTGAATGCATGCACAATATTTTGACTAAAAACTATTTGAAACTCTTCGAATATATGAAATGTGTCTTGTTTGTTTATGAATGGCAATTTATTGTTAAATATGTATAATTATAAAATTAGGCGTGCTTAAGTAACAGGGCCCTTGGTTTAAAAAAAAAGTCGTCCCCTTCCGCCCCCAACATACACGTTTCTCTTTAAAACTTTCAGGTATTTTTTTATGAGCTCACAATCACCCTGCTTTTCTTTCTATGAAAGTAAAACTTCAGCTGTTATATGCTTCCTCTAAAAATGAGCTAAGAAAAAAAAAGCTGATTTCATAAATGTTAGTTCCTATTTGTAAGTAAGAGTTTCATTGTAGTTTTGTTCTAAAATAATTCCTCTTTAATAAATTAAAAAGATAATTTTGAAATTTATTTTCTCCGTCTAGTAGGGTAAAAAATTAACTATAGCTTGAAATTAAAAAAAGATAAAAAATATTTACTGGATATTCTTATTGTTTTACATAATCTGTCTTTTTTGGTAAATTTTTACGCTTTGCGGTTTTATTGTTACTCGTCTCTTTCCTTTCCTCTTCTTACTGTTATACACACATATACTGCCTAAAATTTTTTCGTGCAACCTCCGAGACATCTGCGCACGCGCCAAGTCTCTTCGGACTTTCTCGAAATAGGGGGGGGGGGGGGAAGCAACGAGGAAGTAGTAAGCGAACAAAAGCTGAAGGCATCGGGTAATGCGCATCCTAAACCTATCTCCCCTTTTTCAGATGGAAGCGTCCGTGGCTCCCTTTTCGCACAGTACGCAAACAGACAGTACAATGTATTGACCCTTCCCTCCCCATCTATTCTTTTTAACGACGACTTGCCCTTTATCAGTTTCATTTTGAGCTGGATACACCCTTGATTGAACTAAGAGTGAATAATAATGATGTACACATGTGCATCACGGTTTTGGGTTCAAACAATTTTATGATGTATGCATGTATGTCAAGCTGTTCTGCAGTGCTGAGCACAAAAGTCGTATCTGCACTTTTTACAAAATTGAGTTATCGCCACCAGGGGGCTCTTTATGACGTGTTTTACCTGAATATAAAATTCAGGGGTGGTAGTTTTCAGGATGTACCCCTGATTTCAGGGTTTTTCAAATAAGCGTTCAGGGTTTCACATAATGTTTTTCCATGGTTTTTTTCTTCTGCATCACCTTCCCCCTTTCTACTTAGGGAGTGCAAAACAAGAGTCATAGAAAAGGGGGAAGAGGAAACCAAGCTGAATGTTTTTGTACATTTTAGGTTATTTTTTGTATTTATACGAGCTATCTTCCAGGATTTGTTTTTCTTGGACTATGTAAAGGTCTTTTGCGTGCTTAAAAATTCAATATTGAGATAGTTTCTTTTCACATTCTTGAGAATGGAACTTCTGATCTTCCTAAAAAAGTAAAATGTGTACATTTGTTGTTTTTATGTTATTGGCATTTGCAAATATCGTGAGTTTCCCCCTCCCCCCCCCCAAAAAAAAAACACTAAAAACACCCTTCTAAAAAATTTTATGATGCTGTCTGTATCATGTCCCCTCTCCCACTGCAAAGAGTGCCAGTGGCACTGCAAGAACCACTGCAAATGAAACTCTGAGCATTAGTCCCCTTTCAGGGTTTCATAATGTTCTTCCTTCATTTTCAGGGTTTTTGATGTAGAGTCCCTGTCACCCCTGAAAATTATATAGTCATTTGCTTACGGGAAATATTTAAAAAAAATTCTGAAAAAGTTTTATCTGGATCAAATATATGGTTGGGGAGAGTTAGGTTTATCACAACTAGGCATAGTTCAAACTAAGAGTATTATTCAACCGCGACGAGGTGGCCGGTGTCAATCAAATGAGAAAACGAGTCTATTCCTTAAAATAGGTAGAGAAGGAAGAAACTCCAGTGTGCCATATTTGCAAGTTTAACGACATTTTGGCGAAGTGATAAGTTTTATGAAATATTAAATAATTCTTCGAACCACACCTGCATTTGGCGAGGAAGTGAAAACAAGTCTTTGCTTTCTTTATTGCAACCCTTATGTTACCATTTTGTTTTTAAATTTAATGAACAGTTGGAGGCGCTGCAGTAAATGGCCAATGGCTGCGGAAAGGCATAAAACCAAGACCCACCTACTTTCTTGTATCCAATGAGAAATCTTTCTTGACTGTGCAAAAATTAAAATAGGTTCCTCTTTGGCTAATTTCTCAAATTGGGAGACCAATTAAAGGTAAGCAAGATGACGTATTCAAGCTTTATAACCAATGCTGCTATTGTGAATCCCATTCCTCAATTTTCATCTATGTATCACCCCTTCCTAAAAATGGACAATCCTGAAAAAAGGAGGAGTCATAGGCCATCTCTGCGAAGTTGAATTATATCTTAGTTTGAGCTCAACTG
>JAXGGA010023479.1:0-13404 GCA_038373865.1 Uloborus plumipes | reverse complement strand
CAACCAGTCGACGGGAAATGGCTATGGTCGACACAGGAACATTCAGGGTATCTTGCACGTGCTGCAGAATCGACGTACAAGTAACTTGCGGGTCCGCCACAGCTTGTCGGTGAATCCGTCGATCCAAGCGGTCTGACGTCACTCTGGCTGCACCTGCACTCCTCAATGTGGCTACATTTCCTCTTTCCAACCATCTCCGACACAGCCGATGCACAGTGCTTGCATCCATGTGGGTATCAGCTGCAATTTGACGTATGAACCAACCTCCCCTTCTCAGTCCGATCACCATACCCCTTGTAAAGTCGTCTATATGCTGGAAGTGTCTTCGTTGAGGACGGCGTGGCATTTCCTCCTATCACACGTATCCTTCGAGACAAAAACCAAATTTCTCCGATAATTAGACTGGCAGAAAAACCAACATGAACATAGCCCACTTTTCAACTTCATTCTCTTATATCTTACTTCACGTGCGTCGGAGAGCTGCGCATTTCATATCATTTGCATAACTCAGTGACGTGCGTCTACGGTAAAGTTTGCATGAATTTCTGACCACTCCTTCTTGGTGTTGCATTTTCAATGTCGAGCAGTGTATGTTATTTATTAACTTTTAATAATTTCTGACAAAAACAACTCGCGCACTATTAGTAGGTAACTGCGAACTAATTTATGCACAGTTCTTAATCCTCGATTTTTTTCGAGCCAGGGCAAACCTTAAAACTGCCACTCTTACACATCTTCCTATAAGTTTTCGTTGAATTTCAAAGAAAAAAACGAAATAAGGTGACGTAAGCGTTTCTGACCATCCGCACCGGGCAAGGCCCCTGGAAATCATAATTTCTATAATATTTAATGTCTTCTTCATCAATTCTTAAATTAATTTATTCAAAAAGTTTGTTCTTAACCTCTTTAGTCCCAGTTGAAGGTACACATGTGTGTACCTTCTAAGTTTTTATTTTTATCTGGTTTCAAAGCAAATTATAACGAAAAAAACTATGCATTATAAAGTCTGCGATTGTAACATTTATTTTGATATCAATCCCAATTTTTTTCTAGGTATTATTCAGACCTAGCAAAGTTTAAAAAGTTGAAATTCAAACGGTTGAAAAAATCAGGACTGAAGAGGTTAAATAACAAAAAAAAAAAAGCACTGAAAGGTAAGAAACAAGGTAGGTGCTATTTAATATCATCGTCTTATTAGATAAAACAAGACGTTTGATATCTTAGCTATACCTGTTTATTTAGTTCTACGACTTGAACCCTCTGCAAGTTCCATATTAACAACATAATTCAATTCAAATGCTGTAGTCGTGCGTTGGCAACTACAGAAAGCAAGCATTTAAACTTGATACACAAGCAAACATATTAGTTTGATCTATATATATATACAAGAATTGTTAATTAGGTTATAATGTTATTCTATCAAATTATTTTTCTGCAGTTGACAACGCACGACTACAGCATTTGAATTGAATTATGTTGTTAATATGGAACTTGCAGAGGGTTCAAGTTGTAGAACTAAATAAACAGGTATAGCTAAGATATCAAACGTCTTGTTTTATCTAATAAGACGATGATATTAAATAGCACCTACCTTGTTTCTTACCTTTCAGTGCTTTTTTTTTTTTTTTTTTGTAGTCGGGTTATAGTTTTTTAAACTTGTTATTATTTCTGACTTTTTAGAGCTTTTTTGTAGTCGGCTTACAGGCTTTTAAAACTTTTTTATTTTACTCCACTGTATATTAGCAAATGAATATTCATTACAAAATTAAATGTACATAACAAAAAAGTATGAAAAGTTGTTTGGGTAATTTTTATTGAGCAGTGTCAAAACTTCTCAGCCTTTCCAATTCCATCAAAGACGCTGAATCATGAGGGTTGCTTAAAAGTTTCCGTGGGTCCAGATCGCTTATAAATAAACCTTACAATGTCCTTACCCTACTTAATGCGACGTAAACTTGGCCCTTTGCAAAAATTCGTCTTCCAACGTCAATTACTGCCTCATTCAAAGTGCCTCCAGATCACTTATAAAAATAAACCCTCCACTGTCCTATGCCTATTTAAATACAAGTTTTCACGTCACGAGAATCAAGTGTTGTCAAAACAAAAACCTTGAAATTCAAGTTTAACTGGAAAAATGCATGTGCAAAGTAATGAATTGAAACAAATATTTAATAACTATCTTCTATATATATATTGCTTTGAACTAATTTCATGCTAAAATCTAGGTAAGCCTTACACTGGAAATCCATTGTTGAACACACTTAGCTCCGAAAATATCGGCAAAAATCGGTGCTTGTCTAGGAATAATCGATTTTTCCTCTTGTTAAATTCTAATAAAAAGTAGCCTATGACACTCGAGACTCGAAAACGAATCGATTGGCATCTCATTCATCAAAATCGAATGAGTAGTTTAGGAGTTACGGTGGAACATCCTTAACCACAAACATAGCCAGACTGATAAAAACATAACCCTTCCTTTAGGCTTTGCCGTAGTCGGGTAAAAAACAAGTGAACTATAAACTCCTGTGAAGTGATTTCTTCAAGTGAGATATTGAAACGTTAAATAATCATTATTTGATGCTTGATGACAAATGTTAACATTTTGGAGTCTGACACTTGCATCCTAATTACAAGAGTCAGCAGGGGCCAATTAACCGCCGAAATTAGAGGACGCTCAGTCTCTTTTAGCTCCCCATGCTTTTTTTTTTGGGGGGGGGGGCATTTTTACTCTTGATATATTAAAACAAATCTTGATTATGCTACAAACATTATTTCCAAAAGCGGCCTAGTAGAATTCGGGTTAAAGTCTACTTCCCTTCCCACACTCATTTCCAAAGTATTCGAACCTATTATATTGTTGGAGAGAACACTGATGTGTTGAAATTTTTTTTCACCATATTTGGAATGTTTGTAAAACTAACATTAAATTAATAACGGTCATCCCACAAACTGCAAATTTCTTCTCTACTTCAACTAAAATTGTAGTTAATTGATTATAATTGATCGCTCTGTCACTTTCAATTAATTAATTACTTTTTAAATGAATAATCACATTTTAATGATTAGTTTCAATTGGATTAATCGAATCAATAAAAGTAACTATTCATACTTCTCATTTAACGTTCGTGTGTGTAACTTTGGATTCACCCCCCCCCCCTTAAACAAAGTTTTCGCTACGTGCTTCCCTACTACTAGCTAATAACAAAAGGTATCATTTTAGTTTTGCACAGATCTTTCAAAGAGTGTGTGAAGAAGGTCTTTGTAATTGCATTTCATGCTTTACGAAGATATAGTATGCACGAATAACCTCCAACTGACAAACAACAAACAGAATATCAGTTCAGTGGATCCCTATTTACCCCCTATTTGATTTTGAAGAACGAACAATAAAAAGGAACGCACCGTTCCATGCATCATCTTTTCCCAATCCCCATCAACGCAGGGACTAATTTAGGTTAGTGCAAAGTTGTTAATAACTTTTTTTCTCACACACAAGTATGAAAATGAAGCCCGGTATCACGCATAACATTTAAACAAATTAAATATTTGTTCATCCTTCTTTAGCATTCATGTTTCGATTAGCCATTGTTTACATAATATCGTAATTGTGATATCACGCTGAAAAGTCACGCATCGTTTTGACCCGATTGGACCGTTCCCATAAAGGTGAAAGCGGTTAGATGTTTAAAAGTTTAAGCAGTTGTGTTAAGTTGTAAGCAAACAAAGCAGAATATAATAAGAAAGAAAGTCAAATTAACTTGAAATCGTGTTTGACAAATTAAAGTTTTCGCAATCAAGAATCGCAGCCAGGTGTTTTTTCTGTTTCTAAAAACTATAATTTAGTTATTATGTCTTCTCAAATGTTTCTGTAGTGGGAAAAAATAAATGGTTCACCTTTTCTGCAACATTTTTGTAGATATAGCATATTTTCTTATGTCTGAGCCTAATCTTTTTCACGAGCAAATATTGCTTGAAAATATTGCGAGACTCATCTTATTCTTTCATATCGAAGTTGAAGATGGTTAACTTTTCAAAGCTCTTGAAGTTCTTGGCAAAAAATTGAAATTTTATGTGTCGAAAAATAGGAATGAATTTGGGATGAACTTTGACGCAAAAGACAAAGAAAGTTGTGCAATTATTTCTGTATGAATTATTCAATGAAATTAAAAGAGCATGTGACTGGTACTATCAATGATAAAGACCATAAAAATGGACGCATCAGATTTAAGCGAAATGATCAACAAGTTATTTTCTTTTGATTGCTGAAATAAAGATTCATTTTGAGGACATCTGTATTACTTTTAATTGACAAAAAAATGATGTTAGGGAGATCAGGAGGGTTAAAGATGATAGTAATGAACTAAAATTTAATCGCAGAAATTAGAGAAATGTCAAAAATAAAGATTCAAAAACTATATAAAAATAGTTGAAACATAAAAGGTTGCAAAAGAGTCGAAATTTACAAACATCTGACAAAACACAAAATTTTGAAGATACAAATGATAATTGAAATATAAAAATATTTTTGAAAAAAAATTGAACCGACTTCGGAACTTCACTCAGAAAATGCTCTAAAAAGTAAAAAATAATTTTATTCTTTGAACTCCATCGATACTACATTTAAACATAAGTTTTGAAGTCGGCGCAAAAAAAGCCAAATAGAATCATTCGAAACTATAAATATAAATTTAAATGAATCCAGGTTCTTTATTCGCATTCGCATTCATTGAAAAATACATATACAAATATTCAGCTCTCAATTTTCATTGATTTCTCTGAAAATGTTGGCAAAATATAGTAAACATCATTTTACCTATAGTTTTTGCGCCGACTTCAAAACTTATGTTTAAATGTAGTATCGATGGAGTTCAAAGAATAAAATTATTTTTTACTTTTTAGAGCATTTTCTGAGTGAAGTTCCGAAGTCGGTTCAATTTTTTTTCAAAAATATTTTTATTTTAATCTTTTTAGTGTAAATGTACATATGAAATAAGGTAATGTTTCCATTGCAAAACTTCACCTAATTTTCTTAAGTAAATGCTTCATAAAATAAACTATGTAAGAAAAAAAAAGAAAGTATCAACGCGTCTAAAATTTTAAACGATTGACACTAAAAAATAATCCTTGTTATTCTCTGGTATTTATTTGTGTACTAGTTTAATTAAAGGCTAAATACTAACGGCTTTTCAACTAATTTATGTTTCAAAACAACACTAGATTCTCGCAGTTCATAAAATTTCACGACGTATTACATAGGTGGCCCGCTAATGAGTTTTATGTTTGATTCAGTTAAGCCTTCATTCACAATTTTCATGATCATTATAATAACTGTTTCATATTAATCACGTTCTGTAACAATGGATTTCATATTTAATCATTTAGGACAAATCGCTTTAAATTTGAGCAAAAATTTGGAGATTTTCCTCATTTTCTTCAGAATTCCTTTATCAAACCTTATGTAAATTAAGGCTAACAAAACCTGAAGTATTACGAATCAATCAGTACCTGGTACGACTTTCAGTTCGTTGGAGTTCAGGAGAAAAAAGCAGGACATAGAAAGATACTCGGTTTAAAATTTTCAAAAAGACCATAGAAAGGAGTTTCATTATGCAATCCAGAGAAGCCTGGCGTTCAAAATGGTCATTATTACGATTACTGTGATCCCAATTTCTTTTTCGAAAGATTTCTGCAGGTTCCCGTTATCGAACCCGGACCACGAGAGGATGGGACCAATCGGAAAGAAAGACCTTTCTAACAAAAAAAGAATTTTTGAAATCGGTCCAGGCGTCTTCGAGTTATCTTGGAACATACCGAAAAAAAAAAATTTCTCCGACGAATTGTATAACCTCCTCCTTTGTTGAAGTCGGTTAATAATAAAAAAAAAGTAATGTAGTACCGTAGTCTCTATCTCTACTAATAATAAAGCTGAAGGTGGGTCTGTCTTTCCTTCTTTCTTTCTTTCTGTCTGTCTGTTACGCGCGTAGCGCCAAAACCGTTCGGTCGATTTTCATGCCACTTGGCACAAAATTAGTTTGTAGCATGTAGTTTTGCACCTCGAAGCGATTTTTCGAAAATTTCATTTCGTTCTTTTTCTATTCGAATTCTTAGCGGAAATTCGATAAAATAGGAAAGAAATATTTCATACACATTTTCAAGTCTTATGTCATTCGAAAGCTTGAAATTTTCTGCACAAAATGAAGTTTTTTCGAAATTTCTACGTTCATCAGGAGAGCTGTAACAATTGTTTTTAGAATCCCGGAATTCAAGGCTTACCTTCAGTAAAGCAAGCCAAACGATTCTGAAATGAAGCAAATGCACCCACAGCTCGATCATAGCATCCTTCCGCCTCGATCATTGGCTATTCCTAACTGAGGAGTCCATAATAAGGACGAATCTGCAGTCTTAGGATGCTATGATCGAGCTGTGGGTGCATTTGCTTCAGTTCTGCCTCAGCCCTGGCTTATGGGCGGTAACTCATTGCATATGATTCTGAAATGGTTCAGCTCGAGAATAAAATTTGTTCGAAAAGAGAGATGAAAAGAATTATTTTATCAACGGAAATCAACTTTTCATGTTGTTACCATGGTTACGTGTTCATACCTTTTTTTGTTTCGTTCTTTTTCCAGCATCGCCAGACGTAGTATTTTTGATACTACGGTAATATTTTTTCGGTCCAAATAAGGAGCGTAGTATTTTTCTGGCAACCCTGTTTCCAATATACTAATGACTTAATTAAAAGATTTGGCGGATTTTTTTTTTTTTTTTTTTTTTTTTTTCATTTTCATAGATTTCGCATTTCAGCAACATTGATTTTGGCCACGTTTGGAAACAGTAGTATTTTGTAATATTTTTTTTAGAGGAGGCGTAGTATTTTTTTGTTTCAATTCTCTGGCAACCCTGTCTTTTCTGGGTGAAAATGCTTTGGGACCTTACTTGGCGCGTTTTTGCGTGTCTCGCGGAAGTGAAAGCTCCGAGAGAAACTACGCAAAATAGCCAGGGTTACCACGCTTGGCGCGCCTATCGCCAATTTAGCGAGAAAAGGGTACCTAAAGCACAGATAAACCAAATATCGTATCAATTGCGTTATTGCATCGTTCGTTTTGTTTTTAAAGCAAGGAAATAAAACTTTCTTCTTCTTTTAAACTTTGGTAAGATTTCTGTTGGTTTCTGTGAGCAACAAAATTGTTCTTATTTTCTCTTTTGGCTTATTTTTGTGCATCTCCCCTTGGGGTTGCATTCGAATGTTCCAAGAGGGTGTTTTACCCCTTTTATGGAGTAAATCAGTGTCCATTTCAATGCAGACAAAAGTGATATGAATTGGCCCGACCACTTGGCAATATATCGCCAAGCTTTTGGACGTCAAGTATTTGCCGCCAATTTGGCGACATATCGCTAAGTTGGCGAAAAAATTGTTTTCTTTTTTTATTTGGACTCAATTTGGCGTATTTGACGATATTTTGCGAAAAATCCACTGAATGATGTTAAAATCGGCGATATTTAGGAGATTAATCATTGTAAAACTTTTTTTTGCATTGTTTCGTGACAAACTATTGATATAAATGTTTGAACTGTTATCTTGCTCACTCCAAGCACTATTTTAGCACTTAAGGCATCTACTAAGAAATTTACACGTAAAATTAAGTAGCGTGGGGTCCATACCAGATTTTTATATCATACTTTGATGGAATTATAGTTGAATTGCAACTAAAATAGAGCATTTTTTCTGCTATATCAATTATTTTTCAAATGAAATTTTAATTTTATACCACGGGCAAAGCCGTGCGGGTACCGCTAGTTTTAAAATAAAGTAAAACCGTAAAATACAGTAACCCCTCGTTATATCGCGCTTATCGGGAGACAACAAAAAAGAGCGATATATCCGAAAACGCGATGGTCTAAAAATTGAAGATTTATTTAACGAACAAATTAATGACTTGCGAACGTACAAAAAGATTAGTGTTGTCATACTTAGGACGACTTTCTTAGTAAAAACAAAAGAAAAATAATCTACAAATTTATCTTTTAAATATTTTTATCGTTTTACGGTGGAATATAAATCGAAAGACAGCATAAACTACAACGAATTAAGTGCATGGATAATAGATATCAGTTTTGATCCTTGATTTAAAAAAGAAAATAATTTTTCTGAGAAACACAGTTTTTTTTTTTACTTGTGATGTCAAATGTAAAGAAACATTTCTCAGAAATATAAATATAATTTTTTCGGAGGGACAAAGGAAAAGCTCGATATATCCGAATGAGCGATATAGCAAGGGGCGATGTAACGAGGGGCTACCTCTCAGCTTCATGCAGATTTAGAGCCCTATACAGATTCAGAATTTCTTAGATTGTATGGAAAATGTGTGCGATCAGGAGTTTTTAATCGCTATCAAAATACTTGCAAGCTTTAAAAGGAAAAACGTGGGTCACAATTGATGCATTTTGATGACGGTCACAACTGATGCAAAGCAGCAGACAATTGATGCATTTACAATTTAACTAACAATTTTATCATCCGGCAAATAGTCTAAACTGATATATAAGTTTTCTCATTGATAGCTAACCTTTACACTTATAGATATGTAGGACATGCTGGAAAATTGTCACCGAATGCCGTCTGCATCTGTCGAATGTTTTTAACTTGTCTGTCACCAAATTTTTGGTAAAACTTTATGAGCAGCTCCTGACTCTGTCAATTTTCTTAAGCTTCAAAGAAAGGGGGAAAATACAACGAGAGTACAACACACTACCTCTGTCAAACGCTGTTTACAGCGACTGACGTTGCAAAAAGGGAAAAAATCAGACATGCGCTAAAAAGTTCAAGGTCAGCTTATGCTAATGCATTTAATTCATATCCATCGGGTTTTTCACAGAAAAAAAGGCATTAGATACTTTTCTATTTCTAATGGACCTTGTATACTAGTTTTCCTATATAACGAAGATTTTTAGCATCAGATAAAATTATAAACAACGATCAGTTTGGAGTAACATGTTTTTAAAAACTCCTATTAATACAATAAAAATAAATTTTAAAACGAAGCAAGTTACGCCATAGAGACGGCAAAAATCAATTTCAGAGAGAGAAATCAAATTTGTACAATATTCATATCAGGCTAGGCCAGCATGCAAAATACTTTTCTCTGACGGTTTTATAAAACAGAATGGTTTTGAAAGATAATCGAATTTAAATGTACTACGAACCGTATCTTCTGTAACAGAAGTTCCAGCCTGTAATAGGCCTTTGAGGGCCTCTGCATCTCCCCGCTCTGCCGCTAGACGGAGCTGCTCGGCTGGTGAGGCCATTCAGGCCTCGTAGCACGAGCCTCAACACATCACCGTCACCTGAACATCGTCTAAACAGAGAAAGAAACAAAACTTAGACAAATATGAAATAAAGTATGTATATCTACAAGTACAAATATTAAATTAGAAGATAATTTTAGATTAATTTTCAATTCGCACTATGACACAAACACTAAGCTCTTGCCCTGACGGAACAACGCAAATTTCGGTCCTCAACATTATATAAAATTATCAGCTGCGCTAATCCAGTAAATTTTAAGGTCAAGTGTTCCTATATATATTTTTTGAAATGTAATGTTACTCGATTAAACTGACCATCCCCTGAAACAACTCTGGGACTATAGTAAATGTTTGCAGTTTCACGGGTAAAATTTTCGTGACCAAAATTTAACGCCACTTCAACACTATATATCATGCTAGTTCAAAACTCGTAAGCATCTCGGTTATTGTGAAATATCTGTGATCCCCCAATGATATACCAACAGTATGATGGTCAATATGGGGTGTACCTGTGAAAATTAAAACCTTTCTCAAATCTTAAACTGTGCATGTGCCACATGGTACACGCTTTGAAGGAAAGATAGATGCCAAAAGCAACAAATACTAAAAACGCCACGACATTTAAGAAGTTTTGAATATTTAATTTTAGGCTATCTTTGGAGATATTAGGTGTGGAGAGCGAAAAGAGGACTTTCACGGAAAAATCAAGGTCAATTTCGCTACTGTAAATCGCAATTTCATGCTATTTTTGATGGAAACGAACGGGAAAGGGTTGGAGCTCGGGGACCCCAATTTTTCGAAGCTAAAGTCCTCAAAACGAGTCACAGGTTATCTTTGATGACGTTAGGAAAAGGATTGTTAAAGGACCATCCCCAGAAAATTCATGATATTGAAGTTTTAAACTATGCATCGAAACATTACTGGAGAGAATGGATGCTCTCCACTCGTAATTTTTTCAAAATTACATAGACGCATAAAAGCCCATATTGTAGCTACAGGTTTAAAAAATCAAAAACATCAAATTTAACATACAAATCCCTGTTTCAATGCGCAACACACGTGAACACTATTAAAAAAATGAACTTATTGGTGCTGCAAGAATTGAAAGATGCGAAACAAAAACCAAAACTATGGACAATTTCATTAAATATTGTCAATATATCAGCATGTTACGGACAGACGTAACATTTTATGTCACAAAAGATAAAGCAATTAGGGAACAAAACATTTTATTTCTCATTCAAATCTCATGCATGATCCAATCAACAATAGCAGCTCATAATAGACGGGATATGAAACCCTCTTATTTTTACTTCAAAATGTAATAAGAACTTCATGAAAGAAAGAGGGAGAAATTACAGCATTTCATTCATCGCTGTTCAGCTGGGGCACACTCAGTGTCACGATTCATTTACAGCAAATCCGGCTGTGGTGTGAGAAAGAAGCCCGCATATCATTTGTCAAGAATTGTAGAGAGTAACTTGCTCCTATCATTGTTATCCAATTAGTACACGAACAAGGTTCTATTCGAAGGTTCGTCCACCGAGATCTATGGATTTCTCGTGCCCCGAAATTTGGAAAACTTGGAAATCTCCTGAGTAAAGAATGACTTCCCCTTCCGAACACTCAGTTATAACTTTATTTTGACTATCACATCGGTTTATAAAATATTGGCCTTTACCGCAGAAACTAATTGTTTGCCTTGCCATTTGCCAAAAAGTTTGCTATTTGGGGATTTTCTTTCGAAATGAAAAAATATACATAAGAAGTTAACCAATAGTATTCGCATTTTCCGGCTATTTGGCTACAATTTGTTTCTGTCCAAGCCAGACACATGACCGACGTGGCCAAAAAACGCATTTCTATATGAAATTCTACATCTAGTCAATCTTTCCCATGAACCCATAACAGGACCGCCGACGGTAATTGGGTACGGCAAGCAGCGGTTATAATTTCTGAAATGTTAACCCATTTTTGATTTTTTTTCCCCAACTCAAAAATTGAAAAATTTTCAACAAAATGGTTAACCAATTGCCGTACTGACACTTCTAGAAAGGCAGGAATTCAATCATGCTTGATTCAATCAGTAAATACAGTCAAACCTGTGAAGTTGACCATCCTTATCAAGGGCGGATCCAGAAATGTTCCAAGGGAGATGTTATTGATTTTTTTTTCTTACTCGCCCATTTTTTTCGCCATGCATCCTTGTAAACACATGTTGATTACAAATATTTTGGTCTTCCATTTCGAAAAATTTCCAGATCACAGCCCCGAATCCCCACCCTATCCCTTAATATCATCAAAGATCAGCTAAAATTGCCTTTTTTGAACTTCAAAATCTAAAACCTGCTGGAGAAGAGTTCCTCAAGGGAGGGGCGATCGCCCCATCGCCCCTCCCTTGTATCCGCCTTTGATCCTTATAAGTTAACCGCTTTTGTCAGGAACAAAATTAGTCCTATATCATATATTATACTAACGTTTATAAGTTGACCACCTGTCCAAGTTGAGCATAAAAGTACTGCACCGTACGTGCTCGACTTACACAGGTTTCGTTGTACTCAAACAAGGGTGCAATAATTAAAATGAATGCAAGAGTTGAATAACTGCCCTAGCAAAGTTTATTCTCACAAATGCCATTCCTAACCTTAAAGCATGTGTCTGAGCTATTTTCGTTGAATGTAAACCACAAAAGTTCAGCTGGGTTAACTAGGGAAAGGAAGTGGCTTCCATTTATAGCAGCTTTAATTCCAACTAATGACAACAATTCCCAAACACAATGCATTCTTTTAAAAGCCTCAATTCACAATTATCAACCGAAGAGTGAAGTGTGCACCTTTTTTACAACCGGATGATTTCTCTATAAATCACTCCCAATACTCGTTAGCAGATTATTCGTAAACCCAAAAAAAATCGGATGCTTTGTCAGTGGTTCGCGATCGATCTTTTCTTTTTCTCTCTATCTCTCTCTGTCTCTGAGACATCTTTGTCTCTTCACGCGCTGCCGGACGCGCGTGAAGTCCGGCGGCGCGTGGCTTGCGAGCGGTCGAGCAAGGGGCTGTTCTGAAGAGGGTCGATGGCCCTCAGTTGAAAGAAATCATTGCAGAAAATGGGTCACAAAAATTAATCACAATAGCTATTCCACTAAAACAGTATAATACTAATAATACTAAACATAAACAAGCCAGTTCTCGGTAGCAGTTTATAAAAAAAAGTCTGCTCTTAAAATATGTTTCGTATTTTAACATTTTTTTTTGCCGAAGTAAACACCATTTGTTTCATGCATCCTAAAGCATTGAAGTGTAGAATTCGAATTATTATTTCAATTAAATTAGTTCTCGGTAGCAGTTTATAAAAAAAGTCTGTTCCCCTAAGTTTAAAACATTTTTCGTATTTTAACATTTTTCTTCTTTTTTTTTTTTAAACGAAGTAAACACCATTTGCTTCATGCATCACCGATCATTCTTTTCTAGTGAAGCTCGACCAGGGACGGATACACACATTACAGATTACCATTTCAGGGGAGGGGTGGGGTTTAAGGAACAAAATATTTTTGAAACTGCTTTTGGGTGTCAATAAAAAAAAACACCTAATCGGCTCAGAACAAAGCTGATTTCATAAACAATGAATAGTTTTTTTTTTTTCTTTTACATTTCCTCCTAAAAATGATAAATGACATCGAAAAGAGCACCGCAATCGTTTACGTCAGTGGTTCCCAAAGTACCGACCTCCACGGACCCCCTCCCGAACATTTCTAACTTTGCGGACCCCTTCCCCTACACCGCGCTGAAAAAAATATCGATTCGATACATAAAAAAAAATGTTTAATATATTTTTAACAGTTTTTTTTTCTTCAAATTTATTTATTAATTGCTCTGTATCATCATTCCAGCGAAAATGGTACAAATCATGTCTGAAACTCTTTACTTAAGATTGTCAATTTAAATAATTTCCATCAACTAGTCATATTTTTTTTAATTGAGTTTCCATTTATTTGTTATAATGAAGTGTAAATAACTAGTACATGACTCATTTATGAAAGGATTTTAAATATTTTGATCCTTTGTGTAACAAGTGGAAAAATGGCCTTAAAAAATTTTTTTC
>JAXGGA010023478.1:0-13409 GCA_038373865.1 Uloborus plumipes | reverse complement strand
GCCAATGAACATCATCCTTTGCTAAACGCCCAAACACGTGACCTATCTGCCCAGCTAAATTTCCTGGGCTGCTTGTGCTTGAGCCCGGGAAGCTCGGGCGCTTACTCTGGACAGCATTTGGGAAGTTCGGGCGTTCCAAATGGCAGCTCTGAACGCTTTGGGAAGAACCCGGGCTTCCCGGGAAGCTCGGGCGCGTACTCTGAACGCGCCCCTTATGAATTCCAGTTACAAAATAAAATACGTACTCGCCCGAATAATTGGAAACAGCTCCAATTTCCCAATTATCGTAATAACCCTGCAAATGCAGAATCAATGAGCGAAATTTTAAATCATTGCAAAAGCCTTGTTTAGATTAATTGCAAACATTTTATTTGTTAGTAAAAAGAAATTGGCAACAGTTAAAAATTTCAAATCATTGAAAGTTTTAGGCTGTTTTGATAATTAAATAGCGTGAAAGCGATTTTTTAATGAATTGATTTTTCGCATTGTTGACTAAGCGCAAAAATCACCCCACCCTCCCCCTGGGGCGATTGGAGCCAAAATTTAATCGATGCTTGCTTCCTTATTGGGTTAGTGTTATTCCAAATTTCATTCAAATCTCAGCAATATTTCTCGAGATACAATAGGTGCAATGACAAAATAAGCACTTTTGATTGCTCCACCCCCTTTTGAGATATTGACACACAAATTGAATCAGCACCTGTACTCAATAGGGTCTACCTATGGACCAATTTTCGTTTGATTCCGCCTGTTACTTCCTGAGATATAGCAATCACCCCCGCGCAGAACACGTGCGATTTCTCCACCCCCTTCAAGATACTGACACACAAATTAAATCAGCACCTGTACTCTATAGGGTCTACCTATGGACCAATTTTCGTTTGATTCCGCCTGTTACTTCCTGAGATATAGCAATCACCCCCGCGCAGAACACGTGCGATTTCTCCACCCCCTTCAAGATACTGACACACAAATTAAATCAGCACCTGTACTCTATAGGGTCTACCTATGGACCAATTTTCGTTTGATTCCGCTTGTTACTTCCTGAGATATAGCAATCACCCACGCGCAGAACACGTGCGATTGCTCCACCCCCTTGGAGGAATTCGCTAAACAAAGTCAGGTGCACCAGTTCACATGGTGGTACATATGTGAAAAAATTTTTGTTCGATTTCATGCAGTAGTTTTTGCTCTAGCGCGGCCACAAAAACTGGTCACACACATACAGACTCACACACACACAGACACACACACAGACACACAGACAGACATTTTCCAAAAATGGTCGAAATGGACTCAGCGCACCTCAAAACGTGCAAATCCGTCAAAATTCGACATTCGAAAATTTTCACGAAACCAATACTTTCTTCTATATAATAGATATAGAAGAAAGTAAAAATTACAAATAATTATCAATTGAAGGAACTTACCTTAAAAAATGAGTGCAATTTATTACTCCGTTATTCGTAATTTTGTCATAGGATTTGTAGGACTATAAGCGATATTTGTTTGTCATGAATTACTACAGAAAGTATTAATATTTTTAAAATTATTGAGACAGGTTCAACTTACCCCGACTGCCCTTATTAACCAGATAGCATTTTTAAGCCTCAATGTACCTTGCTCCTTTTGACATGTTTTCTTAGAAATATCTCTTTACAAAAGGGCAACATTTTTGTCTCCTTTAAAATTGTTACTTGTTTTATTGCAGAATTGAAGAAACTTTGCTGTTAATAAACCGTTTCTAAAATGAAACACTAAGTTATCGCCCTTAAACCAGGGCTAAGAATGTTGCATTCAAGCTGCTGTGTGTGTGGGGGGGGGGGGGGGGAGATAGAAATAAAAACAAGGGTTCCGCCAAAAAAGTGGACATCAAAAAGGGTTCCACTTGTAAAAAAGTTTAAGAAACGCTGAAATAGACCGACAGCAGCGAACGGATTGAAGTCCTAGTTTAAAAAATAGTAAAAAACGTGTAGTGTGTGTTTATTAGTCATGGGTTTCATTAGCAGGGAACAAGGTAGTGCACTTACACCCCTTTGGCTTTAGGAAATAAAATATAAGAAAAAAAAATTAATTTTTCCAAAAAAAAAAAAGTTTTTCTAATTTTTTAATAAAAAAAATGTTTGCTCTTTTTTTTTCTTGTAAAAATATTTTTTTTTTTGCTGAAAAGAAAAGGAGAGAGCAGGGCGATGCTGACAAACGTTGCGGGGTTTTAGAGAACCCCTTTTTGTCTGCTGAAAGATGTGTGGTATGGCTATGGTAAATTCGTAGCCTATTCGAGTTCCAGAATGCCAATCGACTTCTGAGTCGTGATCAATTTAATGTGAAACGTAACTTTTTTTTTTTTCAAAAGCAGTACCCCAACGGCGTTCCGTCACCAATAGAAGTAAAGACATTCGAAAAAACCTTTTTTTTTCTTTCCATAATAAGTTAAGTATTTCCCGAGTTTAATTCCCGAGATTTCATTTTCTGTGCCTAGTGTACAATTAAATTTATTCGTCGCTTCGTTCTTTGTACGACATTGCCCATCAGGATCGAATTTATCTCCATGGCATTAACGCCAGCCTATGAGCCAGTGGTTCCCGAAGTTCAGACCTTCGTGCATAGGCGGCTCGTGCATCAAAAAAGTGTGTGTGTGTGGGGGGGGGGGGAGATCAAGAGAAATACGGGAGAGAGGGTCGAAAGAAATGGAGGGAGGGTTGTAGGGGATGCAGCATTTTTAAAGGTTTTCTTTTTCCCTAACATTTGGCTATAATATTAGATTTTAACATTGCTGTTTAATCGACTTATAATAAATGCAGAACATGGCCTCAAAAATGAACCTGGCTGGTTGATTTTCATTCATTTTTATGAAATAACATGAAAAAAGACCGTTTTTTGGTATTTTCAGTTTCTATTTTGGTAAAGTTAATAAATCAACTGATTAAAAAATCATTTTTCACGCGATCATCATTTTTTAACTTTGAAAAGTGAGGGGCAAGGTCCCTTTACTTTTGGAAGTGAGGGGGCAGTCACCCCCTGTACGAGCCGCCTATGTCTCCGCAGACCCCCTCCTGAATTTTTACTAACTTCTCGGATCCCACCCACCAGTCGTCAAAAAAAAAAAAGAAGAAGAAGAAGAAGAAAAACTTGATTTTTTTTTTCAAAATATTTGCACTGTAATTTCATGTACACAAAATCAACAAATATGTAACGTGTTTACTTATTTCTATTTCCAACTTTGACTTTTAACGGATAAGAGTATCTAACATTATTTTAAAAATCAAAACAAAGCTTAATATTGCTTGTTAGCAGGCGCGGATCCAAAGGGGGGGGCAATAGGGGCAATTGCCCCCCCCCCCTAGAAAAATAAGGGGCGCCGAAGGCGCCCCCTTCTCGCCGACCAAAGGCGCCTAGGTGTTTTTGGGACTTAAAAACCCAATACTGCTTCAAGCTTCAGCGCCGACGAGGGCGCCCCCATCTCACTGACCGAAAGTCGCTCTCCGAGCTTAAAACGTCAATACTGCTTCGAGCTTAGGCGCCCTGGAGGGGGCACTCCCAAAGCTGCGAGGGAGCGCCAGCCAACCGTACTAGGCGCTCTCCGTACTTAAACGTCAATACTGCTTCGAGCTTAGGCGCCCTGAGGGGGCGCTCCCAAAGCTTCAAGCGGGCGACCGCCAACCGTACTAGGCGCTCTTCGTACTTAAACGTCAATACTGCTTCGAGCTTAGGTGCCCTGAGGGGGCGCTCCCAAAGCTTCAAGGGGACGCGCGCAAAAAGACGCCCTCTTCTCACCGACCGAAGGCGTCTAGGCGCTCTCTGAACTTTAAACCTCAATACTGTTTCAAGCTTCGGCGCCTCGGAGGGGGCGCTTCTAAAGCTTCAAGGCGACGCACGCCAAAGGCGCCTAGGTGCTCTCCGTACTTAAAAAAAAACAATACCGTAAAATGGGGTGAATCGGAACACTTTTCAGCTTTGATTGTAAAAAAAGCAGTTAAAAGATTTTTTTTCAATTTGATTTTCTGGGTAAAAATAGGGATGCACCGATTAATCGGCAGTACCGATTAATCGGCCATAATCGGCCACTTTGCCGATTATTCATAATCGGTAAAATTGGGCCGATTAATCGGTTGAAAAAATATTTTTAAATATTATTCTTTAAAATGTACCTTCACTAAGAAACTATGATGAACGATTTTATTGGCAGTAATAATAATCCTCACAGTTGATATAAAATTTCAAGCTTTAGATAACCTCTAATTTTCACAAAGAATAAAAGTCTGAATTAAATTGCTACTGATTATTAAAATTGAAATTAAAAGTACCTCCTCCCACGGACCCCCCACCCCCCATTTTTTATGCCCAATTTATATAATTAGCAATGGGAAAATAATATGAAAATTGGTTCTAAGAAATTTGATAAAATATTGAGATTATTTTGTGAAAATAAGGAAAATGGAAAAAAAAATCTTCTCTCAGAAAAAAATTACTCACTATTTCTAAACTCGGAATTGTATAGGAGAGCAAAAACAGTGGTTGTAAAATTGTAGTATTTAAAACAATCATTCCTATCTTTAATCGGCTCAGCCGATTAATCGACCGATTATCAACAACCGATTAATCGGTAATCGGTAATCGGCCAATTTGCTTATCGGTGCATCCCTAGGTAAAAACTTCGGTCTTGCTTTACTTTTGATATTCCAAACAAACACAAAACATTTTGAACATTTATTATTAAAATATATAGGAAATTATGGGTGTTCCGAATCACCCCGCTGATAGGGGTCAATCGGAACACATGTTAAAATTTGTATTTTTTCCCATGAAACCTGTAATAGGTCTCACAAACATGAGTAATATTGATGAGGGAGAAAAAAACAGATAATTGCTGTCAAATAAAAGTATAATTTCAATACCAGTAAACGTTTATAATTTGTCAAATATCAAAATAATTTTGAACTTATGAAAAATGAAAAGTAATTTTAAGAAATGCTTTTGAATTGAAATACAAAGATTAAACACGAATGGAAGTCACTCATGTCGTCCACAAATATGTACTTGTCCTTAAAACTAGCAATTGTGACTTGGCTTAAGTTTTTTCATAGCATCTTCTGGGATGATATCTGCCTTTTCTTTAGTTTCTTAAAATTTCTGGGTTTCGGGGATTGTCCTGAAAGGTTTTTTTCGCTTATTCATCACTGTCTGTGTGCTTGCCTATTGCTATCCTAAGTCTATATGACTTTCCTCCTCGTATCTTAAATAAAAAGAAGTCTCCTGGAGAAAAAATCTCATGAAATCTGCAACTTTCTGTCATTCTAAGATCTAGTTGCTCACGAGAAGGGATAAACAGTAATAAATCCTTGTCTTGATTAGAGGAACTGGGGTTAGAATCTTGATTTTTCAAACAGTTTCCTTCAAATAAGTTTGAATTGGAGCAACAGAACAAAGTGTTCCGATTCACCCCGCAATTTTTTTTCCAATGGCATTTTTCAGAATTCTTTTTTTTTATGACACAATTTATAAAAAATGTAAATTCTAATGTGGTATTCTGTTGTTCAGATACATATATAATTGAAACATACCACTCTTAGGTTTAAAATATAAAAAGGTTTGTTCTTGCATATGAAGTTTTGCAGTCTATGAAAATGTGATGTTTTCTAGCATTCCACGTACAGCCCTCCTTAGAAGCCAGTAGCGTTTCCAGATTGACTAAAGTAATTTTTTCCTACTTCCTATGATCTTACCTTTCTAAAAAAAAATTAATGGCTAAAAATACCCAATAGTATATTTATGACGAATTTCTTTGTACGGTCTGGAAGTTTTATTCCGATTGACCCCGCTGTTCCTATACACCCCATTTTACGGTACTGCTTCAAGCTTCGGTGCGCCGAGGGTGCCCCCTTCTCGCCGACCGAAGGCGCCTAGGCGCTGTCCGTACTTAAAACGTAAATACGGCTTCAAGCTTCGGCGACAACTTCTCACCGACCGAGGCGACTAGGCTCTCTCCATACTTAAAACGTTAATACTGCTTCAAGCTTCGCCGCTTCTGAAGGGGCGCTTCCAAAGCTTCTATGTTGCTCGCCGAAGTCGCCCCCTTCTCACCGACCAAAGGCGTCTAGGTGCTCTCCGTACTTAAAAACCAATAGTGCTTTAAACTTCGGTGCCCCTGAGGGGGGGGGGTTCCAAAGCTGCAAGGGGAAGCGCACCGACGGTGCCCCTTCTCACCGACCGAAGGCGCCTAGAAGCTCTCCGTACTTAAAAACCAATACCGTTTCAAGCTTCGGCACCCCTCAGGGGGCTTTTCCAAAGATCAAGAGGGCGCGCGCCAAAGGTGCCCCCTTCTCATCGACCGAACAATACTGCTACACAAGGGCGTAGCTAGGGGGGTGCAGGGTGGTGCAGTTGCACCCCCCTAGATCAAAGCCAATGGGAGGTCACTGTGACCTCCCATTTTATTTATTTTTTTGACAAACGATTTTGTCTCCTTTCATGCTTTTCATTGTAACATGCTGCTCACAGCATGTTACTACGAAACTACTGTTTGTTCTTTTAGAAAGATTTTATACCATCCATTGGTTTAAGGTGTGCATGACTGAATAAGGTATAATTTCTTTGAGTTCATAATTTCTTCCTTTTTTTTGTGCAAATAGAATTTCAAGCACTTTTTTCTCTTTCTTTCTTGCTTTTTTCTTTCTGTTTTTATTGAAAAATTTGGCTTGTATGCTAAATTTTGGGAACTTTATATAAACTACGTTATTATATCTAATATTGATTACTTTTTAGAAAATGATCGTAAGCTTGCCTGTTTTTGAGGAGAAAATTTTTAATTTACCGCATGAAACTCAGAACTTTACTGAATGATTAAAAAATAAATAAATGAAATACAAGAATGCATACTCATCTATGTCTACCAAAAGAGACGTGAGGCATCACGAAAATAAATAAATTAATTAATCAAAGAAAAATAAATAAATAAAATTAAGAAGTTCAGCCGTGCAATACTGTTTCACTGTTTTCAAATTTCATCAGCCAATTTGTATCGGATAAGAACTTTTTGGGAGGTCACAGTGACCTCCTATTGGGGCTCTACTGCTTGCACCCCCCTAACATGAGTCCTGGCTACGCCCTTGCTGCTACAGAAACTAATAATGCTGTACAAGCTTTGGCGCCCCAGAGGAAGCGCTTCCAATCTTCCAAAGCTTCTAGAGGGCGCCGAACGTGCCCTCATCTCACCGACTAAAGGCACCTAGGTACTCTCTGTACTTAAAACGCCAATACTGCTTCAAACTACATAGACTCTTAACACTCAGAAACAATTTCCCTAAAAAAATGTTAGTAAAAGAACATTTTACAAGCATAGCCTGATACGTAACTTAATCCCCCCCCCCTGCCCACATCACCCTCGAAGGTCCCCTGTTCCTATCACATTGGTGACTTTACCAGATGGGGGAAAATAAAACCCTGCCCACAGCATTAAAAAAGAACACTAACCAGAAAAACAGCAATAGTTACATGGGGAATTTTTTTTTTTTTTGTTCAATTCGAGGGGGGGGGGGCGAACTTACAAATATTTGCCAGTGGGAGGGGCTGGGCACCAAAGTCTATGTACGCTTATACGTTTCGAACATACAAATTAGTGAATAATTTATTTTTATAGAAAAATAGCGTGAGCGTGGCCAAAAACTATATTGATTTTGAAGATGAATTATTTATTCGGAAATTTATTGTACTCGTTTACTAAGTTCTCAACCTTATGAAATAAGGACCGTCCGCGTCCGCTTAAGGGATGCAATCTATGCAACTCATTAGTTTCCCTCTAAATTTAGGGCGAATTTTCGCAATTCTGTACAAAAGGAATATGGGGCGCTTCCGTTCCGCACCCCGCTAGAGACGGAATATACGCAACTTGTAACGTATACTTCCCTCTAACTTTAGGGGGGAAAATTTGGAATCGGATGCAAAAGGAAGGAACATATTTGGAAAATGTATTAGACTCACCCTCGATTCGCAACCTGTGTGGAAGTGAGTCGCCCTAGGGGTGCAATATGTGCAAATTATCATCCCAACCCCTAAACTTTTGCGATAAAGTTTTGGAATCGGGCACGCCATCAAGGTTTAATCCGTAGTATCCCTACGATTTGGTGGATATTTGTTCGATTTTATTAATTTCGGTTCAAGTAACTTACATTATATGACTTTAATTTCGTCTCTGGCTTATCTTTTGAAATGGTGTGTTCGATAAGTCCCGAATTCATTTAAAAATCTTAGTGTTAAATGATTTCAAATTTTACGACAATGTGTAATGGTCAAACTCCGGTAAAAAAATTTTGCGCTGCTCAGGAAGAAAACAATTTTCTTGACAGTTTTAGTACTTCCCTGCGACGCCTCAAGACATTTTTAAGGTCAACAATGACGGAAAATCGTCTGGTTGGTTAGCCTTATGCAATATGCATATCATAGGTATTTTCTCTGATATAGAGAAAGTCATCACGAAATTTGCAAAAAGCGGAAGTAAAAAGCGAAGGCAGTTAGTATAACCGAGCAGCGTCTGAGGCATTAATAGCATTTGAATTTGTCCAATGCAGAATCTTTTTTTTTTTCCTTTAATTTTTTTTTCTTTTTTGTTACTCCACTTAAATGAAAAAAAAAGTTCTAAAAATAAGAACTATTTTTTGTGAACCTACTATGTTTCTTGTTTTATTTATTTATTTATTTCATGTGGTGGGAGGGGGGCTAGAAACGCCATCGTAAAACTAAATTATTTCATTTTCATATTTTTTCTTTCCTGCACTAATGTATTTTTATTTCATATTATTTTTACTGAACGGACAAATAACTGCTTGAATCTGAAGAAAATGAATAACAGACCAAAGAGCATTTTCCCCACTTTCTTAACTCATTTTAATTGAGGGGGGGCGCCAAAAAAATCTTTGGGGGGGGCGCCGAATTGAGAATGAAACTGCCCCTCCCTGAGAGAAATCCTGGATCCGCGCCTGCTTGTTAGGTGTAATATTCAGCTTTGTCGCTTAGGTCAGGAGATCACTTCCGCATTAGATTTTTGAAATGTAATGTCAAACATAATATGACATCCATGCAACAACATAATATACCTTTCGAAATATGATTTTAGGACTGGAAATACGTGTCAAAATCGAAGGTTCCGGGGCGTTTGCTGCGCACTGCTTATTCATAAACAAGAACTTTTTCATTCTTTATAAATGTGCTTTTGTTTTGAATTAAAATATTGTTACTCGTCCTACAATTTCAATTATTTTTTACGTTTTAACAGGACAGCACCGCGGACCCCCTTGCATTACACCAGGTCTGCAAAAAATTTTTTTCAAACAGATGCATGGGATGTTTTGACTAATTTTAATGGTTTTCGGTGGGCTGAATCCTAATATGAGCTTTATTTTTTTCTATCGCGTACATCATATCTTTGCAGCATGTGAGGACTTAATTGTCAAAGTCAAAAAATAAAAGTTATAAAGAAAATACTGTATTTATTGAAAAAAAAAAACCTGTACATTTTTTTAATCATTACAACATATTTTTAAAAGTGGATCACGTTTAGTGTCTACTCCTTTTTACGGTCAGACGTTTTTTCTTTTCATTGATACTCCTATCGGTGCGCTTTCACTGATTGGAACTCTGTTTCCTGCTTGAGCATCTAACAGTAGTCTGACTAAGTCCCTTTTTCCTTGGTAACGTCTCACTATATCTTTCATATCTTGATGAAATCTCTCATCCATTTGGGAAATTGCTGTAAGCAGACTTGAAATATGTATCTTCCTCCCTTCTCCCTTAAAGAAAAAAAAATCTCCATTGTCTAAAACAGATCTTGAAAGAGTACTCCAAAACTATGAAAACAAATTTATGCAAAAAGACCGACTCTTTATATTGATCTTTTTGTTTCCAACTATCCATTTACGGGGACAGAAATAACTAGTGGTCAGATAAGTCTGACTGCGGATAGGGAATTTCCGGGTTCGAATCCGGCATGGATGTACGTTCTCTCTCTTGTCTGTGCTCTTTCTTTGTGTGAATGTGCTGTGAATGGTTGGCTGCCCTATAAACGGGTCCTTATGGCATGTGTGTACTTTTGGTCTTGATGCCAAATGGCGGTACAGTTGGAAAAGTGAAGACACACATCCCAAATCGCGAGCATGGCTGGCACAAGACGACAACAATGGGACTCTACACTACATATTAACATTTTGAGAATTTAAGGTTACTGTAAATTCGGAAAATTTTCTCTTTTGGCAGCAGTTTTAAAAATTAACCAGTTCTGGTTAACATACCCTAGCAGCAGCATCTCATCGGCCGATGATCGGCCATTCATCGAAACTCGATGAAATTCTCATCGGCCGATGATCCAATATGTCTCATCGGCCAAGCAGAATCCGAGTAGCAAAATCCGATGAGAATACGATGAGATTTGGAGCAATTTACGAGCAGAACAGTCCCGTGCCGAGGAATTTCATCGGGAAACTTGATCGGAAGGATATCGTTTTCCGAGGAAATATAGCTCGGCTTATTTTCAACGGGAAAGTTGATCGGAAGGATATCGCTTTCCGATGAAAAGTAGCTCATCGAAAACCGTGTTCGGATACTGATCGGAACGATATCATCGTGCATTACAGGATCAGTTTACGAGGAGTTTGTTGATCGGCCGAGCAAAATCCGATGAGTTGATGCTACTTGGGTAGTCTTATGTCTGCAAAAAATCTTGTCTGTAATTCGATGTATCTGAGATATGATATAGCAAAATGTTTTCTTTTTCTCCTTTTTGTGTACCTTTGGTTAATTAAAATTATTAACAAGGGCGTATACAAGGGAGGGGCGATCGCCCCCCTCCCTTGAAGGACTCTCCCGCTGTAACTTTTCAGTATAGAAGTTCAACAGTGCGTTTTTGGACTAATTCTGAAAACAGGCAAATTGAGATTTTGGTGCTTTCCTCCGTACCAGGGGTGCCCATCCCCCCAAGCTCAATGGCGCAAATTCTCCCCCAAAAATATTCATAACCTTCTTGAGCTTTTTATTTTTTATTTTTACCCCTCTTTTTTATTTTGTTTATTTTTTAAAATATTATTTATTTATTTTTTTAAATTAAACCTATTATTTTTTTATGTATTGATTTTTTAAAAGTACCAATTATGTATAGAGTAGAATCGCTTTTTTTTTCTTTGCCAGACATTCCAAGCACACACACAATAAATAAATAAATAAATAATAATAATAAAGAAATAAAAGAAATAATTTAAATTTAAAAAATAAATTAATGAATAATTTTTATTTAAAAAATCAATAAACACTTTAAACTAAAAAAATTCATTAATAAATTAGTTTAAAGAATCCCCTCCAAAAATTTTGACGGCGCAACTTGTGCCCTAATCCCCCCCCCCCTGTGGGCACCCCTGCTCCGTACACATTTCGAAATTGATGACCGAAACAAATGTGGTCAACATTTGTAAACTACGATATGAATTAAAGGGTAATTAAAAAAATCGACCGCCCCTCCCTTAAAACATTTCTGGATCCACCCTTGATTATTAATGATATTTCTTTAGGATATGTTCGTCAATAATTACTAAGGTAGTTCAGGTGTTTCGTGCTTTTAACTCCTCCATGATAAGAAATTTTTTCGAACTTCGTATTTCTACCAATTTGGATAGCAAGCAGATTTATGGATTGTCGAAAATAATTTTGGATTTTCTGGAGCTACAAACCAAGATGAGAATATTTTGCGTATAGATGTTGAAAAGAATGAAAACTTCTTTCTGTAAAGAAATCATTTTATTTAATTGTCTTCTGAATTTTTTTTAAAAGCATTTTACACATAAATAAATATGTACATAGTCTGTACAGTAAAACAACTTCTCAAACAGCTTTCTCGTATCAAATTGCAGCTTTATTAGTTGCATTAAAAATGAGAAATTCGCAAAATCTCTTAAATTATACACATCATTTCGCTGAAATTATTTCCCCAAACGATTGAAAAGCTAGTGCACGATTTATAATTCACTCCCGAACTTCAAGGTACTATTTATTACGTCTTGAGATTTACAAATTTAATCTTTTAACAAGAAAAAGTATTTGAAGATGTGACCGTTTCTATACTGGATAACTTAAGTTACTTTTAAAAAATATTAGTAAGCTTAAACTTTTGCACATGGTCAGTTGTTATCACTTAAACTGAAGTTCATTCGATCGCAGTTAAATTGGGTAAATGATTTAACTATATCCGGTAAAAGATAAGGTAAAATAGCTTTGGGGGGGGGGGGGTCAAGCCCCCCCCCCCTTAGAAATGAGTATTTCCTTGCTTTTAGCACTATTTTTTCAGAAAAAATACAAAACCATTTCTTCAGCCATTAAGGAATGAATTATTAAAAATGTCAAATTTTAATAGCTCTAATTCGCACTGAAATTGCTTTCCACGGGGAAAATATCCTGCTAAACCATGGGGGAAATATCTGAGCCCCCCTCCCTCACCCCTCACCCGAGAGAAATTGCATATGGGTCGCCCATGTATTCAGTTGTGTATTTTTGATCCGAAATTTAGAAGAGTTCAAATTTAAAAAGCTCTTAAGAGAAAATTAATTGTTAAAGCTCGCTCATGCATTCTTTTTATGAGTTTACATTCTTTTGCATTTAAAAGGAACATGATACACTGTTCTAATAGAGCAGTCTGAATTTATTAATTAATTAATTTCTTTTCTATTATTATTATTGATAGAAACAGTCCTTATCACCTACTGCAGCAAAATATAAAAACTAAGGTCTCTAGAGGGTGATTTAAAGGAATAAAAATAAAAGGAGTATAATCTTCCATTTTTTTATGCTGTAATTATTTTTCAACGAAGATTATTTTCCTAAACATAAGTTAAGGGACTTAGGAGCCCGTATAAAAAGTTTGATTTTGCATGTATGAATGAATTTTTTTCCGCTTCAAACTTTTAATATCTGAACTCTGCACCTGATTTTGAGCATTTTTACTTTCTTCTATATCTAGTATATAGAAGAAAGTATTGGATTCGCGAAAATTTTCGAATGTCGAATTTTGACGGATTTGCACGTTTTGAGGTGCGCTGAGTTCATTTCGATCATTTTTGGAAAATGTCTGTCTGTGTGTCTGTGTGTATGTGAGTCTGTATGTGTGTGACCTGTTTTTGTGGCAGCGCTAGAGCAAAAACTACTGCATGAAATGGAACAAAAATTTTTGCACATATGTACCACCATGTGAACTGGTGCACCTGACTTTTTTTAGTGAATTCCTCCGAGGGGGGTGGAGCAATCGCACGTGTTCTGCGCGTGGGTGATTGCTATATCTCAGGAAGTAACCGGCGGAATCAAACGAAAATTGGTCCATAGGTAGACCCTATTGAGTACAGGTGCTGATTCAATTTGTGTGTCAATATCTCAAAATAGGT
>JAXGGA010023477.1:0-13409 GCA_038373865.1 Uloborus plumipes | reverse complement strand
TCACATTAAGTTTTCGAACTTCAATTTCGAAGCATTTTCGAGGGAAAGCTCAAATTTCTGTCCTTCAGCATCATTATAAGTTTTTTAAAATTAAGTTTTTTGAGCTTCAATGTTGAAAATTTACTGGGTGACAGTTCCTCAAGAGAGGGGCAATCGCCCCTCCCTTGTATCCGCCCCTGGTAATTATTAGAAACAACTTTTGACTTCAGTTAAATAAAATTCTTTTCTTTTCTTTTAAATAAAAAAAACTTTTTCTCTGTTACATTCTCTTTAAAACTTCGATTTTACATCACTAATCTTACAAACATAAAATAGTTTAAAAATTCGTTCTGCTTTTTATTAGTACTCTCTAGTAAACCTAACTGCCACTCTGTACAGATTGGTTAACTTTGGCGGCAGCTGAGTGTGTGCAGATATGGAAGACTTTGCTCCTCCTCACTACTTTACTTACATTGCTGCTGACATTGAAAGTTGAAAATTAGGGAAAATTTGCATAAATGAATTTCATGCAAATGAATTTTAGAGAAACAAAATGAAGAGCACATGATCCCGTTTTGTCTGAAAATTGGTCACTGTCAGCTAAGAAAAATCGACTGCCCCTAAAGTTGGCACGTGTTCCGAAGAAAAGTTCAAAAAAACTCATCGCTGCGGAAAACACCGAGATAGAAAAGACTGTAGCCCCCCCCCTACACTCACTCCTTTAATATTTTTCTCAATTCTTATTCTAATATTGATTTAACAAAAAAAAAAAAAAAAAAAAAAAAAAAAAAAACAGGTCATTTTTAAAGCCTGATAGTTTGACTTAAAGTATGCTTAGATTTACCTTTTCACATCATTTTTTTTTTTCATTTGAACATTCATATATTTCTTGAAATTATTCTAGGCCCCATAGGGGCTTGCTTCAGGTTCAGGCTGAGAACTTTTATTCTAGTGGATCCCCAAAGCAGAATACTGCCAAATTTGCGACACACGTCGCAGAATAGATACCTGAACTGCAGAACAATTTTGTTCAAATGTGAGGGAATATTCTTAAAAGGTTTTCTGCAGAAACTCCAGATTTCTGCAAAAAAAGGCAGATTTTCTGCAATTAGTTTTGAAACTAGAGACATAATTTTGCAGAAATTCAGCTCAATTTCTGCAGAGTTCTTCAAATTAAGGGAAAAAAAATCCCTTTAATTCCTGCAAATTACGCTTATTCAACAGAGAATCAAAACGTCAAATTTTTGCGACATTTTCTGGAACTTAAGATCTACTTGGCACTGAACAAAATCTGCAGAATTTGCATGTTTATTTTAAAGATATTTGTAGAAGTTCTCAGATTTTTACATGAGATTAGCTTTGCATGGCGACACCTGTTTTAAGCCCCATGAAAGCGTCTTCCCTCAAAGACTGATCCGTAAATGATTTGCTATATAAGTAAAATTTTTCTGTTCAACGTCTTTGTGTATAGCCATCACTTGCGCTTTTAGCTGCCAAGAATGGAGACATAGTACAGGGTTTTACATTTTCTGTTAAGAATGTGTGCCTGAAGTTTTCATTTCACGCTTTTTTCTGTACTGCACAAATAAATAAATATTCCTTTCATAGTCCTGTATCAAACTGTTTTGATTTTAGGATCACGGTTTTTGAAAAAGAACACATTTCTACGTGTACAGTGCTGTAAGTATTTGCAGAACATCATAAAGTATTCTGCTTTGGGGTAGTGGATAAGGGAAACAAGAGAGCTATACTTCAATAGCATGTTTGCGCAAATTTTTAACTTTAGAAAAAGAAAAATTAATGTTTTTTAAAAAGGAGAGCATATTGAGAAGTGTAAAAATCAGGGTTGGCAAAAACCCGGGTTTTTCTACAAAAACCCAACCCACCCGGGTTTTTGTATGCTAAAATTTTATTTCTTATGCGGGTATTGATATATGATGTATGTATTCATTCAAATAAAAATATGTTTATTAAGTTAAAGTTCTGAATTGCATTTAATCAATGTCAATCAATTAATAATTAATATTATTAACAATATCAATTAATAATATCATCAACTGAATTGTAATATTTAATGTGTATATTTAAGAAGCTTTGGACAATGGTTTCAGCTCTGAACTTTTATCACTTGTCTTTTACGAAATAGAAGAACTGTTGCAAATGGGCTTTCCTATAAATTCAGGAATATTTAGGGGGTGAAAGTTTCAAAAACTTAAATTTATACCATTAAAAAATTAAAACCATTTGCACTTGTTTATTAATGGAAATAATCATCTTTTCTCATTAAGTAGCCTGCTTCAATATCTAGTCATGTCATTTGCATGTTTTTTATAAGGCATATCTCAATGATAGGTGTGTTTCTGAGATAAGAGAAGTGTCTCCCCCCCCCCTTCTTATTTTCAAAACCAAAACTGATTAATTTTAGATGGGGAGGGGGGGGGGGAGAGTGGGGACTCTTAATTGATTTTTTTTAAAAATAATTTTAAGAAAAAACTAGGTTAACATTAGAACTTTCAAGAATTATAAATTTATTAATAAATGCTTGTCATAATATTTTAGTAGTAATAAACTGCGTGGGGACGCTTTTTTTTTTTTTTTTTGTTTTTCTTAAATCAAAGAAAGGGTTTAGTGCTTAAAGTCAGTGGTATGGTACCTCTATAAATATAGCACTTGAAAATCATCATATACTAAATGCAGTAGGGTTAGAAGAAATGAAGAGCAAAATTTTATTTTTCTTGCTCCAGAATAAAAGCAAAAATTGCAGTATTTTATCATTATTTGACTTCTGTGTTGAATCAAAATTATCATAAAACATTAATTAAGCAATTTTTTCCATCTACAAGAAGTTAATCAATGGTTCATTTTCAATTTATTTTAAAATTTAAAATTTGTTATCAAAAAATAAATAAATAATAATAATAATAAGTATTTTGCAACAAAAAGTAGTATCATAGCTAGGAAAATTTTCTGGACGATGACTTGAAAATTGAAAAAATAATAATTATTTTATAAAATAAATAATTACTCTAAGAAAAATTATCTCAAACCTGATATCTTACTTATTTTTTATGTATAATTTTGATGAGATATTATTATTGACTATATTTGTTGATAACTTAGAAATTAACAAAAACCTGGGCGGGTTTTTGTTGGTGGACCCGCCCAGAAAAACCCGGGCGGGTTTCCTGGGCTGGGCCCACCTTTGCCAACCCTGGTAAAAATGGGGGCAAAGTGCACTGAATGTTAACTAAAAAGGTAAAGGGAGCAGGGACCTTGTGAAATTACACTAAGCAGTGGCGGAGAGTCAGTGGGGCGACTGCCTAAAATCGAAGATCGCGAAAGCGATCTTCGATGGCTAGCGTTTTTCAGATTTTAATTTCAAAAAAAATCTTGAGCGATCAGCCGAATTTTAAAGTTACCAAAGGTAGCTCAAAGTTATTATTTTAAGGCTTCAATTAAAAAAAAAAAATCTCGAATACACCTCTTCCTTCCCCTGCCTTCAAAGATACTTTTAAGTTGCATTATTAAGATTCCAGTTTATGTATCTGTTTCTTTTCTGAGAAGAAAACCCCTTTACCCTTAAATCAATAAAGATAGCACAAAATTGCGTTTTTAAAACTTCAATTCGAAAAAATCCAGTGTAGTCCCTTAAATCACCCTCTGAAATCACTAAAGCAATCGAAAGTTGAGTTTTAAGAATTCATTAGCTACAAAAATATATGGGGAGAACATCCAAGCTCCTGTCATCCTCTTCAAGCCTCTCAAAAGTAGCTTGAAATAACTTTATTAATGCATTAATTTTGGAAAATCTTCATGAAAGACCCCGAAATTTGCCAAAAAATGTCAAAATTTCCTTTTTTAAAAAACCAGTTTCAAAGTTTTTAAGGGAAAGAACCCCCATCTTACCCTTTTCTTTACATCATCAAGCACTGCCCTAAGTTTTTTTTTAAAGGCTTCTGCTTCGAAGAATTCCCGGGAGAGAATCCATCGATGGAGTTCTCTAACCTCCTCCCACTTCCATAACTGCTGCCATAATTACATTTTCAGGCTTGGATCCAGAGGGGAGCAGTCACGGGGGCATGATCCCTTCCTTAAACTACCAAATATAGCCTAAAACTGCAGTTTTGAAACATTTCAAAAAAAAAAAAAAGAAAATCGTCAAATATCCCCCCCCCCCTTCCCGTTTTCGCACAAAATTGCACCTTGAAATCCTCAAAAGTGACCCTATTCTAAACCAGAAACTGGATCTGCTTTAAACTACTAGTGGTATCTGCACGGCCTTGACCAAAAGTATAAAATTAAAAGTTCATTTGTTAAATAATTGATATAGCAGACAGAATACTCTATTTCAGTTATAATTCAACTATGATTCCTTAAAAGTATGATATGAAAATAAGAACAATTTTGTTGCTTACAGAAACCAACAGAAATCTTACCAAATTTTAAAAGAAGAAGAAAGTTTTCTATCCTAACTTCAAAAACAAAATAATACATTTTCCGAAATGAAACACTTTAGAAAGAACATTGCAATATCACAATGTTTTTATAACTTACTGAGTTTTAATTCCTTAAAAACTGAGAAAATAAAAACAGAGGATTTTTTCCAATAGTTAAATAACTCATTTTAAACAAGGCTAGGAGTTTGGATTGCTACAAAAACAAATACATTTTGAAAATAATAAAGGGAAAAAGAACGAAACTAAAAAAGGTATAAAAACGTAACCATGGTAACAACATGAAAAGTTCATTTCCGTTGATATAATAATTCATTTCATCTTTATTTTCAAATTTTATTCTTGAGCTTAACCACTTTAGAATTGTTCGGCTTGCTTTGCTCAAAGTAAGCCTCGAATTTTCGGGATTCTAAAAACAATTATTACAGCTCTTCTACTTCTCGTAGAAACTTCTAATTGATATCATTTTTAGAAGAAAATTTTAAGCTTTCAAATGACATAAGAATTGAAAATGTGTATGAAATACTTCTTCCCCATTTTATTGAATTTGTATGAAAAATGAGCTAAGAATTAGAATAGAAAAAGAACGAAATAGAACTTTCGAAAAAACACTTCGAGACGCACACATCCATGATACGAACTAATTTTGAGCCAAATTTTAAGAAAATCGATCGAACGGTTTTGGCGCTACGCGGGTCACAGACAGACAGACCCACCTTCAGCTTTATTATTAGTAGAAAAGAGATAACTGCGTTTTTAAAGCTGCAATTCCGAAGCATTTATGGCAGAGAACCTCCGAAGACTCTCTTCCTTATGTCATCCAAATATATCGAAAAATCAAGGGTACAGCTTCTAAAAAAATTATTTGCTCCCTCACTTTTAATCCCCACTCGCCGCCAGTGATAGTAAGTGTACCCTAAACATAGCTAAATTATTTTTTGTGTCAATGTCAATAAATTTCATTTTGACGCTAGAGATCATTTTTATTTTGATGTATTATGGCAGTTACCTGATATGACATAAAGAATGTTTTTTATAAGATATGGTAGCATTCCGCAGTTAAATGAGATTGAAAGCCATCTTTAATAATGTGAAAAAACAAAACAATATCCATTTTCAAAACACTTGAAATATTGTAAAACAGAAACTTGATTTCCATTTTATTTTATTTCCAACCTATGTGAGAGCACCTGTTTTTGACTAGGGCACTCACTAAAACTAAACTACAATTTGTTTACCTCTAAACTTCAATTCTTAGCTGTTTCTAAGATAAAAGAGAAAATTTCTTACTCATGTACAGGGTTGTCTGATTTTTTCACTTATATCAATTGTCTGTTTTATATTATTTTTAAGTAAAAGTCCAAAATAAAAAAAGAAGTGTTTAACACCGAGAAATAGTTTGACAGCACACCAAATAATGTAAATACATTTCAAAGACACTGCGAGCTCCACCCTAAGAAATCATAATAAACAATTAGGATGAGCAATGTTGTCAACTTTCAATTTCGATCTTAAACACGAGCTATACAACGAAATGTTGTCAACTTGAAAGTTATTCCAAAAATTCACCTGAATTATAACAACAGTTTAAACAACAACAGAAATTCTTACGATTCAAAATTCGCTATTTTACTCAAAAGCCGAGAGCATCAAAATAAATTTCAATGTTTATATTGGAAACAAAACATAATGCACCGATACTTACAACAAAAAGCTCATCTTGAGAGCAATTTTTTCCAGTTGCAGCAGATTCCAGCTGCGGTCTTCGTTACTTCATAAATGCAGCTCACCAATGAACCAATAATTCAAACAAGAAAAAGTAACGTAAACATTGCACAAAACATGGATGACTGACATTCGCTGACGAAATCTAGCACTACATGAAATCTTGGAATTTGAAGCATCACAATGGGACTATTGCCAGATTCAAGAACAATAAAAAGTGGGTGTTGGTGCCAGAGGCCCCCCTCGATTCCAGAGACATACTACCAACTGGAGTGCTATGTTGTCATTTGCAACTCCAACAAACTGTGAGCTCAATGAATGATAGTATAATCTTTTCGTTTGTATGATTTTTTTGCTCTTTGCTCTTTTGAAACAGGGACGTAGGAACCGGGGGAGCTGGGGGGAATATTTTAGACCGGCTCAGCTCCCCGGAAAGTTTTCTTACTACAACTTTTGTTGCATATTTTTTACCTCAAACCTGTTTTCAAAAATGTGATCTACAGTACTGTGCAAATTTTTTACGGAATTCAAGTGAAACACGGACGATCGCAACTTACCAATGCAATCGCAAATTCTCAAGTTTGGATTCAAGTGAAACGTTACAATCGCTACGAGATGCGATTCTATCGTAATTCGACTTCCAGTAGCGATTGCAATGGTGTTTCACTTGAATTCGGCCCCAAATGGAACAAAAGCATTTTTTAAGTATTTCTCCATCCTCAAGAACTTCACATATTCTCAACATTATCAAAAATCGTCAAAAATTACTTTTTTAAACCTGCAATAGAAAAATTGCCAGGGATGATTTTGTTATCCCAGTTCCTGCCCCTAATGTGGCCAATAATGGCCTACAATTAGCTTTTAAGACTTCTGTTTCAAAAAATTTCTATCCTCTAAAGTCACAAAAAATCTTCTAAAGTCATTGTTTTAAAATTACCCTTTGGAAATTTTTCCTGGGGAGAAGTTTGAGACTCTCTATTTCTGGGCAAACATTACATCTAAAACTAAGTTCATATTAAAAATGTAAAAGTGTACTTAAACTTGTTGTCTTTTGATGAAAGAGATATGAGTAATGCTTTTAAATTACTTTTATTCACAAAAAAATGTCAATTCAAAAATTAATGACTTTATAGTTGATGAGCTTGTGCGTAAAGAGTGAAAAAGTGTGTCTTCGCCCCCCCCCCTAAACACAGTGGCGTATATAAGTTTTATTTCGGAGGGGGCCCATACAATCATGCTTACCCCCCCCCACCCAACTTTTTTTTTTTTTTTTTTTTCGCTATTACTGTAAGACAGGTAGAAATTTTCAATTTGAATTAAAATATTGTAATTTTTGGAAAAGATAGAAAATTACGAAATTTTAGATTCCCTCCAAAACGTTTTTCAAAACTGAAATTATTTATTCTACTTTTGATGACGTTGGAGGATCAAGACTCCTCTGGGAAACTTACTGAAATTTAAATTCTAAACACGCAATTTCAGGCTATCTTTAGTGAAGTTAAAGGAATTGAGGAGACTCGGGGCATCTCTTCTGAAATATTTTGACACTAAAGCACGACTCAGGATATGAAGAAATCTTCATGATAGAGTGAAAGAAAAGAAGATGAGTTTTTTTTTTTTTGAACTGAAGTCTCATTTAAGTTTGGAAAGTAAAAGTTCAAAGACCCTCCCCTGAAAGATTTTCGATATATAGATGCGCAATTTCGCGTTCTCTTTGGAGACGTTAAGAGACAAAAAGTGGTTAGGGGTCTCCTTCCGAAAATTTTCAAAATCGAAACCTTAAGCCATTTTTACTTTAGACCCTCTTTGGTAGTAACGTTAGCAAGGACTCTCTCCGAAATGTTTCGAAATTAATGTTTTAAAAACATTTTCATTTAGATTATCTTTAATACAGTCAAGAGAAGAGACAGGATTCGGGCGGTGTGCCCAGAAATTTTGCGGCATTGAAGCTTCAGGAATGCAATTTTAAGCTCTATTTTTTGAAACTGAAGGTTCAAAATTTTACTTTTAGCAAGGTGCCCATTACCCCCCCCCCCCCCCCAGAGCAAAAACTTATCATTCAAGAATTCCACGAAGATCCCTCTAAAAACGAAAGCCACACGTGAAAGAAAAAGGAAACAAAAACTTTTAAAAACACCCCTTAAAAACAATCCAATAGCGCCGTTTACGCCATGATTCTTGATAGGAGCAACTGCTTTTAGGCTTTGTCTGACAACCTTTACGATAACAAGAAGTTCTGTCAAGAACTAAACGAGCCTACGAGTACGAACTTTCCCGTACATCGACATCGGCATTCTAGCATCTGATCAATATTCTCTTAAATATCTGAAACTGAAAATTATGTCAAACATACCTTTATAGCACTTAAAGCTGATTTCTAAAAGCAAAATATGCCCCTCTCATCAGATGAAATGGACACGTAAAAAGTAAATACACGAGTAAATAAAGTTTTGTCGCACCTTTTAAAAAATGTAACTGTTATAGTTCTTCTGTAGAAAAATTTCACAATCGTTTTCAAAAGAAAAAAAGTTTACTTAATAAAATAAAAGAAAAAGAACATCAAAATACATTTTATCAAAGAAAGAAAAAAAAACCTCGTTTGTTAATAAAATGTCTCGAATTTTATTTTTAATCCGTTGCCAGTTGTTAAATATAAATAAAGAATAAAATGCTCTCGTGAACGAAAAATTTTTGTAAACAAAAAAAATCGTCTGCAAAAAAAAAAAAAAAACATAAATAAAATTAATAATAATAAATTAAACAAAAAAAAATGAATAAATAAACAAAAAATCGTCTGCCCAGTCAGTCATGTTTTTGTGAGCCTGCATTTACGCCATGTTTGCGGAGTCAGAGTCGGAATCAGAGTCCTCACAGAAGATTTTTCAGAAAATTACTTTATATACATTTTTTATCAAAACCGTTTTCTTACAAAGTTAGTTTGAAGGAAATCCGCCTTTAAGTTCAGAATCAACATTCAATTTAAATTTCCCAGTAGGCGCTCATGTTAAAATTTTTTCTGAATGGTTCATCATTGAACGAAAAATGGTTCAAATTTAAAAGTGAAATATGGGAATGAGTCTCTCCGAGATCTTTCGAACAAAAAAAGTTTATTCAATTCACTTAAAAGTTATTAGGTGGAGAAAGGTTGCTTGAACGGTTCAATGTTGAACGGAAAAATGTTCAAATTGAAAATTTAAATACGGTAATGAAGTATCCTTGCTAAGATCTTTCGAACAAAAAAAAAGTTTGTTTAAATCGGACTGTTCACTCAAAAGTTATTAGGGGTGAGTGCTTGTTTGAACGGTTCAATGTTGAACGAAAAATTGTTCAAATCGAAAATGTAAAAACGGGAATGAAGTATTCTTGATAAGATCTTTCGAACAAAAGAAAGTTTATTCAATTCGGACGGTTCACTTAAAAGTTATTAGGTGGGGAAAGGTTGCTTGAACGGTTCAATGTTGAACCAAAAATGTTCAAATTTAAAATTTAAATACGGTAATAAAGTGTCCCTGCCGAGATGCTTCGAACAAAAAAAAAAAATTGTTTAAATCGGACTGTTCACTCGAAAGTTATTAGAGGTGAGAGCTTGTTTGAACGATTCAATGTTGAACGAAATATTGTTCAAATCGAAAATGTAGATACGGGAATGAAGTATCCTTGAAAAGATCTTTCGAACAAAAAAAAGTTTGTTCAAATCGGACTGTTAACTAAAAAGTTACTATCGCGGGACAGGTTGTTTGAACGGCTCAAAGTTGAACCGAAAATTGTTCAAATCGAAAAATCAAATATGGGAATGAGCTGTACTCGCCGAGATCTTTCCAACAACAACAAAAAAAAAATCGTTAAAATGGGAATATTCATTCAAAAGTTATTAGGGGGGGAGGCGGACGGGCAGACAGACCGACACACAAATTCCCCATCTCAATACCCTACTTTCCAATTTTTAATTTTTCAATATTCATTTTTCTTTTTTTTTTTTTTCTTTTTGACTTTTTTTTAAGACTTGGCGATATTTTTGAAGACTTGTCGATATTTTTTGGACTTGGCGATATTTTTTTGATGCATTAGGCCATTTTTTATACTTTTTTCGTCTTTCTTTTATTTTTAACGGGAAAGTAGGCTAATAAAAGGACTTAAGGACTCTTCCGGAAATTTTTGGGCATAGAGAGTGTAATTCGGGAGCTCTTTCTTTTCTAAAAACACATTTTAGAGCGAAAGACTATAGAAAAGTAAGGGGGATATCAACTACCGTTAACTGTTTTGAATTTTAAATCTCTAAAATGCCATTTGAGGCTATGTTTGACCAAGGTATTGAAGAAGAAGCGGGAAAAGAATTCTTTTCCGAAAATTTTTGGATATTGAAGTCTTGAAACTGCAATTAAATTACGCGTTGTAAAAGCGAAATTTTAAGATCTCTTTGGACTCTTTAAGGGGGGTCATGAGCCTTCTTTGAATTCATGCTTGGCGGATATACGGGCCTCGACTTCATACCCTAAACCCGCCCAGTGGTTGGAAAAACTACATTTCTTTTGTAGCGAACTACAACTACAACTACTTTGTTATAAATGTAGTTAACTACAGCTACAACTACTTTTTTTTAAATGTAGCGACTACAAACTACTTTTGAATTGTAGTCGCTACTTCGCTACTTTTTAAAAAATAAATAAATAAAAAGCATACACTGTTTGATGATTGACCAAAAAAAAATCGAAAAGTAGTTTACATTAATAAATTAACTCATTTGAAGATGAAATAGAACTGGGAATTTTTTTTTATTTTAGTTGTTACTTCTCCTTTTTGTTCCCCCCCCCCTTTTTTTGCTAAAATTTGTCCTTTTTAGATTTTTTTAAACAATTTTTACGAATATTCGCCTAAAGAAAGGATTCGAAAGTTGAAAGATTGAAAGAATTCAAACTTCAATTTTTTTTCAATTTCTTGCCAGGGAATATTTAAGAACATGAAAATTATTTCAAGGAATATAAAAATTACAATGCCAAATATAAACCAATGACATCAACAGATAGAATGTATTTCGTCAAAATGATGTATCTAACCAGGAAAGTACGCGATCATGGAATAATGATTTTTTTTTAATGAATACCAATCGAAAGAGCATTGTAAAACATGTTTCTGGACGCACGCGTTTTCGCCCTCGCACCCCCGTTATCGAAATATAAGGTCCTAAAGTCACCTAATTTTTCTTGATAAATCGCCAACTTTAGCGAGTGATAATGAAACTGGAAGCTGCGGTGCGATTACACTATTTGCATCCAACGGGAAACTTGATTCCCATTTTTGGTCATCTGCAAAGCTTTTGATAGACGACTTTACAATAATCTTTTACTTTATCTGTGCGAGTTAAAGCAAAAAGCTACTATCGAGCCTATGACATGGAAAGCAGAAATCTTTTTAAAGAGGAAAAACTATTTTAAACAACACATCAAAATTAAATTCTATCGTACTATTTGCGATTAAAGCAGATCCCTTGTTTAAGGGAAGTCCCCCTTGTTAAGGGGCCCTTGTCAACAGGAGGTAACAACTGAACCTCCTGTTTTTTTAAATTATTTTTTTAAGTGTTCGTACAAATCTTTAGTATGAGGGGGGGGGGTATATTTAGGGTTTTTTATTGTAAAAGTTGCAAATACAAATTTTTTCAAACCACTTTTCTTTTGGTGGGTCCTCTATAACTTAAAGTGAGTTCTCCTAAACATTTTTGTCAATTGCATCACTGGGTATGTAAAAATGGTCTTTCAAAAAAAAAAAATGCTCAAAATTTAATGAAAATGTGTTCAAATAAAAAAAATCAAACAGGAATGAGGTGTTTTCTCTGAGATATTTCGAAAAAAAAATGTTCACTCGAATTGAACTTGTTCCTTCAAAAGTTACAAAAGAAGACAGGGGGAAAAATCGGAAATTTGAAATTGAATGAAATATTTATTCAAATCGAAAAATCGAATATGGGAGTGTATTGTCCTCACTGAGATCTTTCGATTTAAAAAAAAATCGAATCGGACTATGCACTCAAAAGTTATTGCGGGGGGGGGGGGCAGAAAAACTGACCAATAGACAGACTGACAGATACACAGTTTCCGCAGCTCCAAACCCAGCTTTCCTATTTTAATTTTTTCTGTGTATTTATTTTTATTAAGTTGTGCTTTTTCGACTCAATTGTTTTGAGCGGTTTTTTTTTTTTTTTTCAGTGCATCAGGCCTTCTTTCATGATTTTTTTTTTCACCTATTTTCTACTTTTACAGAAAAGTAAGCTAAAACTTGTATTGATTTACAATTTTGTTAGTCTTTTCCTACCTGTTGAACATATAGCAGAACTAGTAAAAGTTATTCTTGGGTTTTTAAACAGTACGAAATTAACATGCAATATGTTTTACATTTATGTTACAGAGACTTTTCGCTACAGTGACCAATCTGTTTGAACGGCAGGGGTTTTTACAATGAATGCCGACTCTATTAGTATATTTTATGAATGGAAATAATTATTTCCCTCTACCATTGATGTAATTTCCGACGTGGATATAATTTTGCAGCTATTGATATTTACTAATTCGTTTTCTTTTAAAAATTATTTATTTTTTCTCGATTTCAATTTTAAAAAAAATAAATGTTTTTGCTAAGAGTTGGCAGATAGTGAAACTTCTTGTATCGATTTTTTTTCAATAAGAACTGATATCATAATCTATGACAATTTAATTTCTAACCCAAAGATTATTTCTTTCATTTTTTGTACATGAGCTCATATTAGCTGCTTTTCATACTTATTTATTTAATTATCCCGAATTATTCATTTAGAAACACGTGCAATATATTTTAACTTATAATAATTAATACAGACAACTTAGTTCAGTAAAAAAACTTCAAATAACTAAAATTCTAAAATGTATTGTTATCAATCGTAAAAAGATAAAACTTTAACTTCTTTGTAAAGTTTTCGCTCCTCTGGATAAAGCTCTCTGCTTTCCACATCATAGTCTTGACTAGCATTCTTTGTTTTAGCTCATACAAGTAAAGGGTTAACGTAGAACATCTTACTTTCTTTGCAAATGACCAAACATGGAAACGAAGCGATGCCAAGCAAGCAGCGGAAGGGAGAATCTGGAGCTAGCTTCAATTTCTTGCCAAGTCTTCAAGTTTGGCTCATTTTCGGCCGACTTCAAGACCCCTTATCTCGAATACGAGGGGACGAGGGCACTTGATCTTTGGGTCAAAGACATGTCTCAGTATGCTCTTTCGAATGGT
>JAXGGA010023476.1:0-13411 GCA_038373865.1 Uloborus plumipes | reverse complement strand
TTCACTGTTAAAAATTCCATTGACTTTGTTCAGAAGTTACGTTGCTTTAAGCCTCACGGCGTAACGATGGCTTCTTTTGACGTGAAATCACTTTTCACTAATGTACCTGTTATTGGAGCACTGGATTGTCTCAAATTGAGACTCCAGGAACATCATTTTTCTAGTTTTGAGGTTGATGAACTTGTTTCTCTTACTCGTGCTTGTCTTGAGCAGAATACTTTTGTATTTGATGGTGTTTACTATCGCATGTCCGAAGGTTTAGCGATGGGTAACCCTTTGAGCCCTATTCTAAGTGACATTTATATGCACTACTTTGAGGTAAAACTTTTTGAAACCATAAAGTTTCCGTTCTATGTTCGTTATGTTGACGATTGCTTTGTTTTGCTTGACCAAAACCAAGTTAATAATGAGCTTTTACTTTCCACTCTTAATTCTATCGATCCTTGCATCCAATTCACTATTGAAATGGAAATGGAAAGTTCTCTTTCATTCTTGGACGTTTTGATTACTAAAAGTAATAACGATTTTATGACTTCAGTGTATCGTAAGCCCTTTGCTGTTACACTACCTCCTCACAACTACTCTTCTCATCCTCGAAACCAAAAGTTGGCCTCATTTAAGGCTTTTGTGTTTCGTGCTTTGAATATCTGTTCTTCATCCAGTTCTTTAAATACTGAGCTTTCTTATTTAAAAGCTGTGGCTTTTGATCGGGGTTACTCGCCCAAGATTATTGATTCTATATATAATAGGCTAATGAAGCCCTCTCATTCCAGCAAGGTTTCCGAGTCTAAGGTTGGTTACACCATTGTTTTGCCTTTTTATCCAAAAACAAGTCATCAAGTTGCAAAGATTTTGAAAAAGTTTGGTTTCGATATTTCTTTCTCTCCTGTGAACAAAATCAAGTTTACAAACTTAAAGCATCCCATTGATTGCCAAAGCAACTGGGGCATTTATAGCATCTCTTGCAAATGCGGACTTAGCTATGTAGGCCAGACTAAGCGGCCTCTTAAGCACCGTCTGAAAGAGCATCAAAATTATGTTAAACATAAAGAACTAGCACGCTCTTCCATTGCTCAGCATTGTTGGACTTCTGGTCACTGCTTTGATTTTTCTTCGGCTAGAATTATTTGTAAATGTTCGTCAGTTTATGACCTCGATTTTTGGGAAGCTTACCATATTTGGAAAAATTCCCATTCTCTGGTGAATGATTTTTCCAGTGTTCCATTTTTCCCTGACATCTGGAAGCAATTTTTATAATTTCGTCTTCTAGTGTTTTCTCCCGCGCTTTTTTCCCCTACTTTCCTTTGCCGCCTTCCCCCCCCCCCTTTTCCTCGCTCTCCTGACGTTTCGCTGATCGCTGATTGGTCGGTGTTTTCCCGCTTTGTTGTGAGTTCAAGCGCACTCGCCCATTTGTTATAAATACCGGGGCACACGTGCTTCGCGCTCAGTTCTCTTACAGCTTTCATGTTGTTTGCTGAGCTTCTTGCACTGATGAAGGGGCTCCATTGTAGCCTTGAAATAGCTATTTGCTGTACTTTCTACCTTATTTGTGCTTTATTTACGTTGATTTTTAACTTCAAATATAGTTCAGCACAAAGCATATTTGATCATTTTTCATTTAACTCCAGTTGATGTTCTAGAGGCTACATAAGAACATCATATCTGCTACAAAAACGAAAACTGGCTGGAATGAAATTGGTCAACAAAATCTGTCGCTAACCCTCGGACTAGTAGTAATACTATTTCAGTATATACATTCTTTCTCATTTTTGATTACAATATTAAAGTCCTCCTTAGCTTTTTATAACGATAATAAGTACAACAGTTATAAAACTTCAAGTTGAAAAAGTGATCAAAACAAAGAATGAAAGATATAACTTCAATAAAAGGCAGCCTCCACAGCTCTTTAGCTAAGAAAGATTTATCCGTGTTATGTAAAAACCATTCTGCCAATGCAATATTTATACATTTTTCATGTATGAAAGTCATTAAACGAAATGAATTTATACTTCGAAGCAACACCAATATAGAATAGCCATCAAATTTCCTGTAAATAATGATTTTAGAAAAGACTTTTAGGAAATTCAAAACCTTCTTCTGTTACAGGATTTATTTTGTTCGTGTTTATAATGAAACATTTACAAATTTACACGAACCTCAGATAATTTACAAAATAATCGTCATTGACTTTCTAGAGCAAGTCATCAATGTTTCCAAGAAAATGTTCAATATTTAATGCAGCAATGTTAGCTAAATGTGACAAATATGCAAACAACGCAAAAAATCGAAATATACGTTCTCCTATAACTAAAAAATTAAAAAGAGGGAACTCACTAAATCATTGGTGTTCCTGAACAGGAAACCGTTTGTGAAAATTATTTCTAAGTGCTGAAATTCACGCAATGCAAATATGTTTTTTTCTTATCTATTGAAAGTATTAATAACATTGGGTCAGTAAAGGAAAGCATAATTTCAATGATTTCACTTTAGATCTTTCCCTTTCTTTTGGATGACTTGATCGATGACATTTTGTGCATTGTTTCTTAGACTATCATCATCCGAGAGTGACTAGGTATGAAATATTTGACTTGATGACTGTTTGTTAGCGAATCAAGTCAATTTTTACGTTATAATAGAGTATGAAAATAAATAGAAACAATCCATTCATTTCCATATGAAGTGGGTGTAAGTACACAGTACAGTCACATTAAGGTGACCACCACGTACTTTCGACTTCGATGTTAAATAACCAATTACAAAAGGCACTTGGTAGCACAGTGCAGTTGAGGGAATAGAAAGATTGTGCGAGGGCTTTGGAAAACATGTCTGTCGTTTGCGTACTGCAAAAGTGAAGCGATTTATACGACGTACAAAAGGTCATGATCATTGGCTTTCGGGCCAAGGGTGGAAGCATTTCCGAAATGGCTGATTTTTTAAACTGTTTGCTTGCCGTCGCGATAAAAGTACCGTGCATGGCAAAATGGGACTGTCCAAAATCAGCTATATTAAATATGTGATGCACCAGGAGCCATAGATGATAGTGGCGAACAAAATGCTGCGGAGATGCGTTCTGGTTAATAGACGGGCTACCGTTGAGCAACTGACCCCCCAGATGAACCAAGGGGCTACCAACATCGTCTCCCAAACTGCTATTTAGCGGACATTGCTGCATCCGGGGTCCCGAAGCAGATTCCTGGTTCATGCACTTATGCTGACTACTATCCATTGACGACGAATTCTTGAATTTGCACGACAATAACCGCAGCTGGACGTCCAATGAGTGGCGACAAGTAGCATTTTCTGTTGAATCACGTTTAATGCTCCATCGGACCGATGGGAATTTGCGTATGAGGCGTGAAACTTCTGAAACCAAACATTGTGCAGCATTGCCGGAACGGTCCAAGCTGGAGGCGGGAGCATTATGGTCTGGGGAATGTTTTTCTGACATTCTCCGGGTTCGCTTATCATTGTGAAAGGCACGATGAATCAATACAAGTACGCATCTGTGATTGCGGACCATGTCTACCCCTATATGGGCATTATTTTTCCTCAGGATGATGGCATCTATCAGCAGAAAAATGCGAAGTGTCATACAGCTACCAGTGTACGCACGTGACTCGAAGAGCACCAGGATGAGTTTACCCTTCTCTTCTGGCCAGCACTCTCCTGACTCAGTCCCAATCGAGAATATGTGGGACCATCTCGATCGGGTTATTCACGCCATGGATCCTCCCCCGCCTAATCTAACGGAGCTGGCCATGACATTGGAGTCGACATGGCTCAAACTACCAGTGAACGCCTTTTGGGCCCTAACTGAGTTTCTTCCTGCACGTTTCGCTGCAGTCCGCTTTGCGAAAGGTGGTTATTCCGGCTTTTGACAGGTGGTCAAATTAATGTGACTGAACTGTGTAGATAATCACACTATATGCACTTAAAAAGTTCTACACCAAACGTACTCAAACTTTTGTCCTCGGGTAAAACGCGACCGGCTGGTTTATTCAAACGTAACCTATAACCATTCAAAAAGAAGAAATCATCAAAAAAAAAAAAAGTGAAATGCGCTCCGAATATATGTAAAATACACACAAAAAAGTGGTTTGCATCAAAATGTAATCGTCCAAAAATATGAAGAACGAAAAACTTCAATTTACCCCAAAACCGCAGTATTGATGCGCTGAACGATAATACTTTAAACTTGTCGAAAATGGCTAGCTATGTCAAATGCATTAAAAATTTTTTTTTGGAAAAACCTTCCGCATGTCAAATTAAACTAGTTTGAGCCCAGTTACTCGGCATTTTAACTCCAGTTGGAGAAGAAAATTTAAGATCAGGGCCTGATTGACACATGGTCCTGTAAGTATGTGCGGACCATTTTACCGAGAGACACCAAATTTTACCTAGATATGGCACTATTTTGGCTTGGACCAGACCCCGTATTAGATCACTGAACTTCAAATGCAACTTTCTTCACTGTATCATTTTAAGATCTTTACAACTTTACGCAATAGTTAAAGAAACATTTGAAAACTCTTAGAATGTCTTCTGTATGCTTACCCAGCCTTCGCTCACCAACATTTTTGTTTCCAAAATTGCCATAAGTGTGGCCATACGATTTTATATTTCAAAAGTCCATGAGCGCCAGATTTATGTCATTTTATATAAGCCCAAAATTTTTTATGTACGTTTACTACAGCAGGTAAGAACGGTCACCTATTAGTTAAGCTGAGTCCTGCTGGCATTGGCAGGAATCAGGTGAAAATGTGCGTAAAAATGTTCCAAAAATAAATGTCATAGAGTCACGCCATGTCACTTGACTTGGTAGTCCCCACCCAACCATCTCGGACTTGGAGGACGCTTTAGAGAGGTGCAGACGCGCCTTTGAAACTAACCAATGCAATTTTCAGCTTCCAAGACACAAAAAGTGAGCATCTATACCTTAAAAAGAAAAAAAAGGAGGGGAGAGGAGCACCATAGGCGGCTTAGCCTAAACGTGACAATTTGTTTCACAAAGCTGATCAGCCATTTGGGAGAAAATATTTTTTATTGATCCCAGGTCTTCCAAATTTGGGTCCTGTAAGCTGAAAATTTGTATAGGATAGTTTCAAAGGCATGTCTGCACCTGTATAAAGTTTGGTTCAAATCGGACATGGTAGAGACGCGACGACGAGGTCCCTTGACTAGAACTGACTCAGTTTTTGACGCATCTTTGCTCCCTGTTTCCGACCAAAACAGAGCGACTCAGCTTAACTACACAAATCACGTGCATATACAGTAATATGCAAAACCTGAGATTTTCCGTTGCTAAATTTCTTTTACTTCTCTGCACAAATGTAATTATTTATTTCACATGTAACGGTGTCAACTTATGTTATAAAATATGACCGGGGTATTGGTTGTCAATGATACTAAAGACTTTGTTGAATAGCCACTTGAAAAGAAATTCCCTGTATTTCTAAGCATCAGGATCACGATCTAATATGACGATAACTCACGTAGAAGTATAAAGAAAAATTTCCTTGACATTTTCACTAACAATTAGATCATATTCCTCGTTGTTAAAAAAATATTTGCGCTTATGTAATCTCATCAACAGTTCCTAAATATTCATTAAAAAATTAGCATTTATGAATATTTTCAACCAGTTAAACTATTGATAAGATATGCAGTTAGTCAAAGGTTCAAGTTATTATTTCATACTGAACAAAGTCTGGGCACACACTTTCATCCCACCCCCCTCCCTCCAAGATGCTCGTGTAGTATTTACGAGTATGATTTTTAAACATCATAATGATTTTTATACATCATAACTTTCATAATGAAAAAAATATATTAAAGGGTGGAAAAAAAGATGAAAGGAAAGTTTTGATTCACCGAAGAAAGATCAAGGATACTTTTCTGGTTTGTTCTCTAGAAGAGAGCTTGTAGATTACTTGATATTTATAAAGAACCTTTTACATCCGCTGAATAATTTTGTGATGTTTATAAAAATGATTTTAACGGAAAGACGTAATTATCACGTTACAGACAAACAAAATGAACCAACAATCACAATAAAAGAGAGAAATATGTAGAGAAAGAAAGACAGATAGAGAGAAAATGAACTAACATGATTAACAATTACAAATGTGAGTAAAAAAATGACTTTTCATAATATTGATTACATTTACTGTAAAATGGGGTGTATAGGAACAGCGGGGTCAATCGGAACAAAGCTTCTCGACCGTACAAAGAAATTCTTCATAAATAAACTATTGGGTATTTTTCGCCATGAGTTTTTTTTAGAATGGTAAGATCATAGGAAGTAGGAAGAAATTACTTTTGTCAATCTGGCAACGCTACTGGCTTCTAAGGAGGGCTGCACGTGGAATGCTAGAAAACATCACATTTTCATAGACTGCAAAACTTCATATGCAAGAACAAACCTTCTTATATTTAAAAGCTAAGAGTGGTATGTTTCATATATACGTGTATCTGAACAACAAAATACCACATTAAAATTTACATTTTCTATAAATTGTGTCATAAAAATGAAGAATTCTGAAAAATGCCATAGGAAAAAAAATGCGGGGTGAATCGGAACACTTAGTTCTGTTGTTCCAATTCCAACTTATTTGAAGAAAACTGTTTGAAAAAATCAAGATTCTAACCCCCATTCTTCCAATCAAGACAAGGATAACGATTTGTTACTGTTTAACCTTTCTCGTGAGCAACTAGATCTTGGAATGACAAACAGTAGCAGATTTCAAAAGATTTTTTCTCCAAGAGACTATTTTTTACTTAAAATGCTAGGGGAAAGTCATATAGACTTTATGTAGTAAAGGTCCAGCACACAGACAGTGATGAATAAGCGAAAAAATCTTTCAGGACAATCCCCGAAACCCAGAGATTTCAAGAAACTAAAGAAAAGGCAGAGTTTATCCCAGGGGATGTTATGAAAAAACTTAAACCAAGTCACAATTGCTAGTTTTAAGGACAAGTACATATTTGTGGACGATATGAGTGACTTTAATTCAGGTTAAAGCTTTGTATTTCAATTCGAAAGCATTTCTTAAAATTACTTTTCATTTTTCATAAGTTCAAAATTATTTTGAATTTTGACAAATTATAAACATTTACTGGTATCGAAATTATACATTTATGTGACAGTAATTATCTGTTCTTATTCTCCCCCATCAATAATACTCATGTTTGTGAGACCTATTACAGGTTAAATTGAAAAAAATAAAAATTTTAGCATGTGTTCCGATTGACCCCTATCAGCGGGGTGTTTCGGAACACCCATACCTACAAAGCCCCGGATCATGGACTAGACATAACCTGTGGCGTTTTGTAATTTTCTTACATTGTAGATAGATTTTTCATTAATTGAAACAGGCTTGTACAGAGAGTTTAGCAGTCGGATGGATGATATAATCGTCTGGTGTAAAGGTTACCCCCCCCCCCTCCATAAGGAAAACACTCTTGTATTTGACACTCTAATATTTGAAAAGAAAAATTAAACTCTTTGAAATAACTCTAAAGCATTTAAAGGAAGTATGTCGCTTCTAGAATTATTGCATGATTTCATAATTTATGTAGTAAAATATATTCAATTATTTTTAAACAATAAATTTGCTTCGTATTTTCCTTTTTTTTAAATTAATTTTTAATTTAATTTATCATTTAATGAAAACATATGAAAAATATTTTTTATGGAATTAATTTTAAATTAATCATTAGAAAATTGACTGCGTGTGAGTTCCCTATTGGGCTAAATTGTTTGCATTGATCGAGAAAAAATCATTTACTCTTCGTTTCTCCTGGAGTATATATAATGTAATCATAATCTTTTTTTTTTCTTTACATCAGATCAACTGGTGACAAATATTCATCATACAGGGCTCCGTATTGGCAGCCGGAGGAGATATGATGAATTTAGGTGCAGAAATTGTTTTCGTTATCATAAATTATTTTGCGGACTGTTACATAAGAAAGTTCACCAAAGGATTGAGTGAAATGAATAAATTGAAGCAGTTGCGTCTTCATTTTTTTACCTAAATCCTAAAATTGAAAATTGGAAAGTTTTTCTGGAGCCTGCTGACAGTAGAAGCAAGGTTATAAGTTGCCATTTCTATTTTTCAATTCGTAATGGTCTTTTCGTAAAAAAAAAAAAAAAAAAAAAAAAAAAAAAAAGAAGTCGAGGAACAAATTAGGTTTTATGTTGATACCAAAGCATAAATTGTCTTTGTTTAAGCAAAAGTTAATGTAACTAATTAGCCGCATTACCCTTCCCAGGTAGCACAGATAACCTTTAAACGTTTTATAAACGTTTTTAAGCGGTTGTTACAACGTTAATAACCATTTTACAACCTTTAAAAAACGAAGTGTGCTACTTGGATTCATTGTATAATCAAGGGTTTCTCAACAGTATATTATTTCATTTTTATGATTAAAGTTTTCCTACTGCTAAATATTGTTAATAGGGCAGTAAAAGCAATTACAACAACGTTATAATAGCACAATACTCAGTTGGGTGAGTGGTGAGTGAATGGTGCATGACACCAACACTTTTAGTCGCTATATTTTATTTAGTCTGCACTAGACAACATGCGACCACTAATTTTGAGCTGTACTAGAATTCTTTGTATTAACATTATCAAACTGTGAGTGCATATATCCCCGAAAATGCCGAAAATAGATAACAAACTCTAATAAGTATTGTTAAGTGGGGGTAAAATGGCTTTGAGTTACTGTTTTAATTTTTGCAACCTGCACTTTTAAACCACTTCAAATATTTTTTTTATATCTATATATCTAAAATTGTACGGGAACGTTAGGCAAAGTGAAATAGCGGGCAAAGTGAAATGGTAAATATTTTCAGTTTTCAGCGCCTCATGTCTAGCAATATTTTAACTAAGTTCCTAGACATATAGTTGATTCCTATCCAAAAATAAGTTGCTCCAAAGATCAACAAACAAAATTATACAAACCATTTTCAAAAATTTGATACCTTTATTGTAATATTCGTGGTTTTCAAAAATACTTCTTGCTATGAAAAAAGGATAACATTTTTGTAATTATCATTTAAACTATTAAGTGAGATCTACTGATGTCCAGTGCAGTCTTTATTTAGTTTACATTAGGCATTTTTTGATTTTAAATGTGCAATGTAATTCGTCAAGTGCACGCGAGACAAAGTGAAATAGTTCGAAATAGTTAGACTAGAATTCGTTTCATTGATTCATTCATTTATTAAATCACGTACCGTAAAATGGGGTGTATAGGAACAGCGGGGTCAATCGGAACAAAACTTCCAGACCGTACAAAGAAATTCTTCATAAATATATTATTGGGTATTTTTTGCCATTAATTTTTTTTAAGAAAGGTAAGATCATAGGAAGTAGGAAAAAATTACTTTTGTCAATCTGGCAACGCTACTGGCTTCTAAGGAGGGCTGTACGTGGAATGCTAGAAAACATCACATTTTCATAGACTGCAAAACTTCATATGCAAGAACAAACCTTCTTATATTTTAAACCTAAGAGTGGTATGTTTCAATTATACATGTATCTGAACAACAGAATACCATATTAGAATTTACATTTTTTATAAATTGTGTCATAAAAGTGAAGAATTCTGAAAAATGCCATAGGAAAAAAAAATGCGGGGTGAATCGGAACAATTTGTTCTGTTGTTCCAATTCAAACTTATTTGAAGGAAACTGTTTGAAAAATCAAGATTCTAATCCCAATTCCTCTAATCAAGACAAGGACAAGGATTTATTACTGTTTATCCCTTCTCGTGAGCAACTAGATCTTAGAATGACAAAAAGTTGCAGATTTCATAAGATTTTTTCTCCAGGAGACTTCTTTTTATTTGAAATACGAGGGAGAAAGTCATATAGACTTTATATAGCAAAAGGCAAGCACACAGATAGTGATGAATAAGCAAAATAATTTTTCAGGACAATCCCCCAAACCCAGAGATTTTAAGAAACTAAAGAAAAGACAGAGATCATCCCAGAAGATGCTATGAAAAAACTTAAGCCAAGTCACAATTGCTAGTTTTAAGGACAAGTACATATTTGTGGACGACATGAGTGACTTCCATTCGTGTTAAATCTTTGTATTTCAATTCAAAAGCATTTCTTAAAATTACTTTTCATTTTTCATAAGTTCAAAATTATTTTGAATTTTGACAAATTATAAACGTTTACTGATATAGAAATAATACTTTTATTTGACAGTAATTATATGTTCTTGTTCTCCCCCATCAATATTACTCATGTTTGTGAGACCTATTACAGGTTTCATGGAAAAAAATAGAAATTTTAACATGTGTTCCGATTGACCCCTATCAGCGGGGTGATTTGGAACACCCATAATTTCCTATATATTTTAATAATAACTGTTCAAAATGTTTTGTGTTTGCTTGGAATATCAAAAGTAAAGCAAGACCGAAGTTTTTACCCAGAAAATCAAATTGAAAAAAAATCTTTTAACTGCTTTTTTTACAATCAAAGCTGAAAAGTGTTCCGATTAACCCCATTTTACGGTACGTTTTTCTTCATTTATTAGTTTATTTACTTTCTTTTACTTAATTATTTATTCATTTACTCATTCATTAACTCATTTTCTTATTCATTACACTGCTGTATAAGAAAAATGAATGAAATAGGATATTAATCAAACGGATGTCATAAATTGGTAACTAAAGCTAGTATTGAGACTGTTGTTTTAATAAAATTTAATTTACATGTTTTAATGCATTTTACAATTTTATAAATGGCAATTAATGTATTTTATTCAGTTTGTATTTTTTTTCTTCTTAATTCTGGTATTGTTGTACAACAGTTTATTTTCTTTCTATTTAGCAGTATTGTCTTTCTCTTACTGCTACATAAATATTTACACCGAAATCAATATTTTGTTTAAGAGAGCAACGTTATGCACAGAAATGCTCAAAATCGTCCGCAGTATTGTTATTATTATATTTACATTTCTCAAAGGTGGAAGAAGAATACTCGTAAATGAAGCTTTATTCTTCAGTTTCAAGCAGAGATGAAACTAGTTTACTCTTGTCTTTTAAGAAGATAAAACTATAGCATCAAGTGATAAATTTATTTTTCCATCAGCTTTAAAATTATTTTATTTTCCTTAGATAACATCGAATACAATAGTGCTATGTACTATTTCGTTATGCAAATCACACGAATGTATTAAATAAATCATACAAGTCCCCCCCCCCCCTTGTTTTTGATTAACCCTTTCTTATTGTATGTAATGTTTGGACCTTAAAATCAAAGACAGTTTAGCGAAATTTTGTCAGAAAGGCTCAAAGCAAAAATATGCACTTTTGTGAAGACACTTGAATAATGCTGTTGTATCTCTCCGCGCTTAAATTCAACTCGTTATATGGCATCACAACATTATATTAAAATATAAAAATGTGATACATAAAAGATTGTTGTACAAACATTTTTCATTGTAAGTTCTTTAATAAAAATGTGGCATCCTTAACTATTCAGATAATGTGTTAAATATTAAAGAACTTTTTACAATGAATGTTTAAATTTCAAGTAACGTTTTCCAACATAAAAAGCTACAAGCGTGGGCGAGATAAATCGTGTAACTATATTACAATCAAGAAGTCTCTCAATGTAACATTTCGAATCTTACTAAAATACTATATCTATAATAATAAAAGCAAGTGTAATGTGTCTGTCTGTCTGTCTGTATGCCTGTTTGCCTGTCTGTCCATTTGACCGAGCTCTCCAGCCAAATCTATCGCACGCAGGGACCTGGAATTTTTTACACGAAAGCACAAAGGGGCTGGCCACCAGACCTCGAAGCCCGATTTTCGATTTTTGAATTAGAAAAATTTTTAAAAATTATTTATAAAACTTCTTCTCGAGATCGCTGCTCGCCAATACAATATGTGTTATCGTAAATCCTTACTTCAACGAGCGACCAGATGGTCAAGTGGTTCTGCGCGTCAGGTTGAAGTTCCTGATGGAATGAGATCGAATCCAGGCCCGCAAGGATTTTTTCGAACAGCTGCATGGTTTTTTTATTTGAATGATTTTAATGATTGTAATGTCATTATGCAGGTACATCCCCTCATGGGGATCTACCCCATATTTTTTTATAGTACAAAGTAACAGTTTTGGTCGGATCTTTGTTAAAATTGGCAATGGGGTCCTTCGATGCTGTAGAATTTTTTTATGGACGTTTGCGCCATTTTTGGGGGCTTTGAATCGATTGTGGCAATAAATGGTTTTTGATTTGCGGCACTTATATTATTTTTTCAAAAATTATATACACTATCAATTATATTATGTTAATTTTTGTACCTTTATAAAATTCTGTATTTTATACCTTGCATTTACGTCAAATTCAAGGTAAAATTAAAAGTCAAAAATTCTGAAGAAGATAAATATATGTTAAAAATTAAAGTAACTATTTTTTGTGATTTTCATATTGGTTGTGACCAAAAAACATCATTACAAACAAATAAAACGTATCAAACACCATGAGTGTTGAGTTATTAGGCAAAATCTGCTGTGTAATGTTTTTTTTTCACTGCGAGAGGGGGGGGGGGTATGAACGACCATTAAAGTGACACAAATTTTTAAAAAATAAAGGTTGGATCTCCAATTATCTTGCTTCGTAATTTGAACCCGCCCCGGCTGTGCAACGGTACGCGATTAGTCATTCAAAAATTAATGAAAAACGTGATCGAAGCCAGGATTTTAAATGGCAAGTTCAGAGGTGAAAATATACTCATACCACGCATTCCTATTATACCTACAGATGTGCCAGTTCAATTCAAACGTATTCAGTTTCCGATTAGATTGGCATTTGCAATGACTATCAACAAATCCCAATGTCAAACGATGTCTGTTTGTGGCTTAGATTTGAGAACACCATGTTTTTCACACGGACAATTATACGTGGCATGCTCTCGAGTGGGTAAACCCTCCAGTTTGTTTGTGTTAGCTAAAGATGGACTAACAAAAAATATTGTTCACGCTATAGCATTAAGAGATTGATATTGTTTAATAGTGTTACTGTCGTAATTGTTTAATGATATATAATTTTAAGGAATAAATTATAATAACTTAAAAATAATGTTTGCCTTTTGTTATACTTATATTCCCTCATCGTTCACAGCGCTCCATGCTTATTTCACGCATATACAACATTCTTACATACATACAATATACACATTCTACCATACATACATACTTACAATAAGTAAGCTATTTTTTTGTCTACACTAGAAATTGCTACTATTGTGATTTGTTGCTATACACACACACTACTATTCCTGCGCTATTCACTTATCTGCATTTTCTAAATGCACGGGCAACGCCGGGCGGGTACAGCTAGTGATAAATAAATTCACGAAATAGTTATGATGTTGATACTCT
>JAXGGA010023475.1:0-13411 GCA_038373865.1 Uloborus plumipes | reverse complement strand
AAAGCGAAGAGAAATTCAGGAAATACATCTGGGGTTATATGGAACAATGCCTGTTTTCTTGAACCTATTCACAGCAGTTTGGACAAGAGCTGCTCGTTAAAATGCTGCATTGAACATCTTTCCTACTTCGTAGATAGTAATCCCTCTGCTAGGATGGTAAAACATTTACTTGCGAACTTCTTGCTCCCTTCTTGCTTCTTAAACACATTGCCAAAACATTAATGGAAATTGTCGGGTAAAACGGGACATATCAAAATTGTATCCCGTTTTGGGCGCCCCAAAAGTGTCCCGTTTCGCCCGACCATGATGCTTTTGACAACATAAATGGCTGACCCCTGAACCGTCACTTACTAGCAATATTTAAGTACATGAAATTGTTGCTAAAAGAGGTATGAACAAAACACAGTACTAACCGGAATTGTTTCGAAAGACGGAGAAGCCCAAGGACACTCGTTCTGCAGTCGAAAAAAGTAAAACGTAAGCAAAAAGCTCAATTGAAAACTTTGAAAAAATATTTCTTTGCGAATTACTTAGCTAGCGTTGAGAGATCAACTGAGAATGATGTCACGGCTGTCGGGAACCAGTTTAGCCTGTCACCCGCGAGACAGTACCACCAGTCAAGCTCCGAGGCTCACTATCCCGTTTTGCCCGCCTATCCCGTTTTGGGCAACTCTCCCTAATCTATAAACTAATTTTAAGATGTATTTTGATGTTATTTAAATTCAATGTACTCAAAAAACCTAAATGTATTCCAAAAGTATAGGTGGGGCTGAATGGGCCACTATGCCACGGTAATAAATGGGCCACCTAAATATTGTTTTTCTTCCTTTTCTTTGGATTTTCGCATTAATATGAAACACAACTGACTGTCATAGATAGATTAAGATTACTGTCGTCAAAATAGGTTTGTAGTAACTTCTAAATATAATTTGCAGATCTATATTATATTCCTATAGTACTATAGACCTCTGGTCGCAGTGCGTAGCTTGAAAAAGCCCCCCTCTCTCCTTCATATTATATTCCTCACAGTACAATTTCATTTTCTTTCTTGGTCACTTAAGTTAGATATTTCTTGTTCCCGATGTCTAATAATTTAAAAAAAAAGTTTTTTCTTTAGATGGGTCGTGTTTATAAGTTAGTCGTGTTACCGCTAATCCAGAGACTGCTAGCAATGCGGATACACCAACTTCAAGTTCAGAGCCTGTTACTCCAGAGGCAGTAAGGAATTACCCCAAAGCGAAACCTCGCCAAAATAAAACGAAAAGTAAAAAGGGGCACCAGTACTCTTGAAAAAAGATTTAATTGAGGCTAAAGCAACTGCGAGTTTGACAAAGATAAACCAAAAGCCATCTCTTTCAGTAAAACAAACCCGTAACCGAAAGAAAAAATATTGTTGATGCTGCAGTAGCAATGAATCTTCATGACAAGTTTGAAAATGATGATGAAGTTTTTGAAAGTGATTTTTAATATTATTCTTGAAATATATAAATTTTGTTAAATCATAGTGTGTATTATGTGATATTTTTATATATATATTTGATGTTATTTATTTCTTACAATCTCATTATTTAGTCATTTTTCTGCTACAATTGGTATGTATCAGTTTTATTTTAATTGCATCAGTTTTGATGTTTGTATAATTTTAATTTCAGTATGATTTTGTATCATCATGTCAAGTGCCACATTTATTTTGTCATATTCAGCAAATAAAAGATTAAATCCACATGTTTTTATTGAATTCATTTAGTGGCCCATTCATTACCTTCGATGGCCCATTAGGGTGATTCAAAAAAAAAAAAATTTTTGAATTTCTTTGGTCTTACCCCGCAGTTTTTTTACACTATTCATGAATGTGATGTACAGATGGGTGACAAAATAATACAAACACCTGTGAAATATCGAAAATTCTTTATTAATGCGCAGTTGGACCACCCTTTGACTGAATTACAGATTTAATACGACGTGGGATCATTGCATAAAGGTCATTGACAACGTTTAAAGGAATATTAAGCCATTCCTCTTACAAAGCGGCCTCTAAGTCTGAAAGATTTGATGGAGGTGGGAATCGGGAACGAAGTTTAAGACTCCAAATATTGCCACAAATGTTCAATAATATTTAAGTCCGGAGACTGAGGGGCCAGGCGAGATGCTCAACTTCATTGTCATGCTCTTCGAACCATGTTTGGACGCACCTAGTGGTGTGGATAGGGGCGTTGTCGTCTTGAAAAATCGGTCGCTCTCCAGGGAATACAGTCTGTACAAAAGGATGAACATGATCCGCTAGAAAGCTTAGATAGTCATTAGGTTTAATTCTCCCATGCAGACGTACTAGTGGCCCAAGACCACGCCAGGAAATCGCACCCCAAACAATAATGGAGCCACCTCCATGTTTCACAGTTGGTAAGAAGCATTCAGGATCAAACGTTTCTTTGGGTAATCTCCAGACATAAACGCGTCCAGTGGTCTTAAATAAGGTGAAGGATGATTCATCGGACCATATTACCTGCTGCCACTGCTGTGGGACCAGCTTTTGTGACATCTACACCACTGACGCCGCTTGAAAGCATTGGTTGCTGTCACCAAGGGTTTACGAATTGCCACTCACCCCTAAATGTTTGCTGCATGAAGTTCTCTTTGAACAGTTCTTGTTGAAACGAGGTCCTGAAGATGACTGTTCATGACTGATGTTATTTCGGATAACGATTGCTTGTGTTTTCGAGCTACTACGCGCTTCAAGACACGTCCATCCCTGTCATCAAGCTTTGACTTTCGGCCACTGTTTTGCTTTGAAGACTTCGTTTTACCTCCTTTCATGTATCCTATCATAACGGCTGATATAGTACTTCTTGCAAACACCAAAAGGTTTGCTGTTTCTGTCACCGATGCTCCACTGAAACGCTCCCCAACAATCATCCCTCTTTGGAATTCTGACAGGCATAGGCGTAGCGTGACCAAAAGTTTTGGGGGGGCACAGGTCAAAAATTACAGAAATGCCGGTGAAGCTTTTGTCTCCCCCCTCCCGTAAGATTTTTCACTTAGCTTTTTCATAAGAGAAATATTGGTTCTTACTGTTTCGATGAATTGTACGTACAATTTCTTTTTGTTTCTTCTCTTTTTTTCCCTCGGTATCCAGTTACCACCAGTGTCGGATTTAGAGTTAACCAGACCCGTCATTTAGGAAGGTCGGGGGGGGGGGCGGACTTTGAGAAAGCAATGTATTTACATACAAGTGAGCACGGTTTTGTTATTTTCCAACAAAATTACATTGTTTTTGCACCCTTTGACCCCCCCCCCCCCTTCGGAAAAACTTGAAATGACGGGCCTGGAAATAACGGAGCATTGAGCTGTTACAAGTATTCTCTCAATAGTGCCGACTACATTTTCGGCAGCAGAACAGGACATTTTTCATTTTGTGTATATTTTTCTATGATTAAGTCCCCGTGTTTTTTCTCGTTTTTTAATGCTCTCGCTGAATTTTTCTTGTTGTTCTATGGATTGATCTTGTAGTGACATGCATATCAGAAGAGTGATGCAATGACCTCTTTTAAGTAGGGTGTAGCCTGGTGATTATCCCTAAATTCGGGGGTTTCCCTTTGGGAAATTTTTGAAAAATAAATGTAAAATTATACCTTTTGAGGTCTTATATGCAGTAGTTGAGACTAAAAATGTGAGGAAAAACGAGGCAAACAAAAACCTTTTAAAAATTTTACATTCGACCAAAATAAAAATGGCTTGTACTTTCTCAAATCGCCGACATTGACATTAATCAGCCAGGAATAGTCCGTGGAGTTAGTGCAAAAATATTTCACTTCCGGATACCAGTCTGAAATTTTATGTGGGGCTTAAATTCACATAGGAGGACAAAAAAACGCCGGGAGACACTTGATCGGAGGTCAAGGTCATTCCGTGATGACGTCATCAAAATGACCGCTTTTACAGGTAAATACGTTCGTTTAACTGCTTAAAACTCCATAATAGATTCAAATATTGCAAAACTCAAATGCATCATCTGAAAGCTCTTTAAAAGAGCTATTTATAAAGATTTATGCTTTCTTTTTAAGGTCAAGGGCCCACTTGTGATGACGTCATCAAAATGGCCACTTTTACAGGTAAATACGTTTGTTTAACTCCCCCTAAAACTCCATCATTGATTCAAATATTGCAAAACTCAAATATATCATCCGAAAGCTCTTTAAAAGAGCTATCTAGAAAAATTTAATTTTTCTTTCTAAGGTCAAGGGCCCACCTGTGATGACGTCATCAAAATGGCCGCTTTTACAGGTAAATACGTTTGTTTAACTCCCCCTAAAACTCCATCATTGATTCAAATATCACAAAACTCAAAGCTATCATGTGAAAGCTCTTTAAAAGAGCTATTTAGAAAGATTTAATTTTTCTTTCTGAGGTCAAGGGCCCACCTGTAATGACGTCATCAAAATGGCCGCTTTTACAGGTAAATACGTTTGTTTAACTCCCCCTAAAACTCTATCATAGATTTGAATATTTCAAAACTTAACTATATCATCTGAAAGCGCTTTAAAAGATCTATTTGGAACGGTTTAATGTTTCTTTCTGAGGTCAAGGGTCCACCTGTGATGACGTCATCAAATGGCCGCTTTTACAGGTAAATACGTTCGTTTAACCGCTTAAAACTCCATCATAGATTCAAATATTGCAAAACTCAAATATATCATCTGAAAGCTCTTTAAAAGAGCTATTTAGAAAGATTTAATTTTTCTTTCTGAGGTCAAGGTCCCACCTGTAATGACGTCATCAAAATGGCCTCAAATGACGTCATCACAGGTGGGCCCTTGACCTTAGAAAGAAAAATCAAATCTTTCTAGATAGCTCTTTTCAAGAGCTTTTAGATGATATATTTGAGTTTTGCAATATTTGAATCTATGATGGAGTTTTAGGGGGAGTTAAACAAACGTATTTACCCGTAAAAGCGGCCATTTTGATGACGTCAGTACAGGTGGGACCTTGACCTCAGAAAGAAAAATTAAATCTTCCTAAATAGCTCTTTTAAAGAGCTTTCAGATGATATATTTGAGTTTTGCAATATTTGAATCTATGATGGAGTTTTAAGCGGTTAAACGAACGTATTTACCTGTAAAAGCGGCCATTTGATGACGTCATCACAGGTGGACCCTTGACCTCAGAAAGAAACATTAAACCTTTCCAAATAGATCTTTTAAAGCGCTTTCAGATGATATAGTTGAGTTTTGAAATATTCAAATCTATGATGGAGTTTTAGGAGGAGTTAAACAAACGTATTTACCTGTAAAAGCGGCCATTTTGATGACGTCATTACAGGTGGGCCCTTGACCTCAGAAAAAAAAAATTAAATCTTCCTTATAGCTCTTTCAAAGAGCTTTCAGATGATACTTTTGAGTTTTGCAATATTTCAATCTATGATGGACTTTTAGGCAATTAAACGAACGTATTTACCTGTAAAAGCGGCCATCTTGATGACGTCATCACGGGAGTTCATGACCCCTGATCAAGTGTCTCCCGGCGATTTTTTGTTCTTATATATGTACATAAGCTCTGTACCAAATTTCACACTGGTATCCGGAAGTGAAATATTTCGGCTGTTTTTGTCGCTAACTCCACAGACTAGAATAAGAACGAGAGAGGAGAGGGAGGGGATAACAAATATTAAATCTGAAAAATTGCTGAAATGTTGCATATTTAACAAAGTCATTTTAAGGGTAAAACTTGCAATAGCTGTTAAGAACACTGCCTTTGACCCTAGTGACCTAACTTGATATCCAATATAGGAAGAAATAGATCACCCTGCAAAAAAAAGGGGGGTATGATGGCAAGGAAAAAACTAGTCACGTAAAAAGCACTCGTCAAAATTATGAAAACACAATTGAAGCGAAAAATAGCAAACAACGAAATAAATTAAAATTATATCAATAAAAAAAGGAAAAGAAAGAAACAAAAAGAAACAAAATTGAAACAAAAAAATGTAGTTAAAACAAATATCTTTATTCAATCAGGAATAATTTATGTTACAATTACAAAAGTTAAAAAGATTCAAAAGTAAGTTTTGAAAAAAAAGAAAAAATATATGTATTGAAGACCATTATAAGCAAAATCATTAGTATTCTTAAGTTTATCATAGCTTATAAGTACAAACACGTTCTTAACAATGTAGTTAAGTACTACACAAACTACGTAACGTAAAATAGTTTTTAAACATGAATGAATGATCTATTTTTCTTTATTATGCATTATGAGAGTTTTTTAGTTATTAGCCTGCGTTTAGCATTTAATTTCTCTTCAGTATGATTGATCATAACTGACAAATGCTCAAAAAACGCTTAAAAATTGAAAAAATTTTTTGGGGGAAGATAAAAATTAATTCTGTGCTAAAATCTATATTTTCCAAAAAAATTACTGTTCACTGCATTGCCTAAGATAAAGAGATTGTATTTTATCCTTCTCCACTCTGTATCTTTCTCTCTCTTACAATGAGCCAGATTTTGTGATAAAAGTATGTTCTAGTTCAAATTATTTTTTAATATATAAGTAGTAACATAAAATTTTAAATTTTATGCCTGAAACATTTCTATATCAAGCAGCCAGAAACAAAGGGGTGTAAATAGCAAAATTAAAAGTTTGAGACAACTCAGACAAATGATAGCAGAACCTCTGATCCGTTTTGTGGCAAGAGATGGTACTGGTAGTTCTGGTAAATGCTGATCTATAGCATGACTTAGAAAACTTTTTCCAATGAAAGCCTACCTAGGGTCTGATCTTTAACCACGTTTGCTCAAAACTTGAATTTTTCCATTTACCTTCTCCTTTGCTTCTCATTGCCTTATATAAAATAGCATGATTCATAATTCCACACTTCTCTGAATTATTATTTTAGTAGTGCAACAAGCATGGAGAAGGTCAGGATAAAATATGACTCGACGGCGGGGGAGGGGGTTTCACCCCTCAGAGAACTTACATTTAACATTATTGGCAATCCTAAAGATTGTTTTGACTAAAAAAATTCTTTCTAAACGGTAATTCTGGCTGCGTTAGTGGATAACCGGTGACGAAAACTGAAATAATCTTTCTACTGATTTTCGTCCCTGTTTCGGAAAAAAAAGTGCCAAATATTGAAAATTTTGATTATGGGCCTATGCTCCCTCTTGCCTCCCCCCCCGCCCTCCCCCCTTCAAACATGCTGGTATAAATACTAAAATAAAATAAATGAAAAAAAATGATAATTTGACTATGATTTTCGTTTTGATTTTGCAAAACTTCAGGTCTTAAATTTTAAGTGTCCATCAAGTTGGGGGGGCACGTGCCCCCCTGTGCCCCCCCCGACGCTACGCTTATGCTGACAGGTCAGACATTTCCCCTTATAAAAGCTAGTTAGATAAACTAATGCAACACAGGTGACTGATGTTGAGAGACTAATAGCTTCCTCTTCACGCTCACCAAGTGGCAGACTTCTGTTGAAGGTGGCTGGGCTGTGCTGCAGGTGTGAAATAAGTCACAATTTTTCACAGGTGTTCGTATTATTTTGTCACCCATCTGTATGTAAAATTTTAGCTCAATTGAATAATATTTAGAGGTCGCTCAACGCGATCGAATTCTGTTGAAAATTAGCAATTTCGAGAGTTGGAGTATATAACTTCATTACCCGAAATAATATTGTTGTTCATGTAAAATGGAATAATTTAAAATGTTAGTTTACTCTACTAAGTAATTAGTCAATAAAATAATAGCTCAAAGGAAGTTGTAAGGCCCCCCCCCCACTCCAAAGCTGCATCATCTCTTACCTGATTATAGGTAGAAAATGTAGCTGCAAGCTCGGGCTGTGGTTTCTGTTTTCTTTTCGGTTGTTTGAGGTGTATCAGTTTATTCGGCTAAAACACCTAGCATCCACTCTATCCAGAGCCCAATATAAGTGACAGAAAGTCACTTTGATAGTAGCTGCTACAGTACAAAGTATGGATCAAAATGGGGAGGATTTGACTACGTCCATAAAACGGTAAAGGCAAACTATTCGCTCTGAATCGGCCGTTAACTTACAAAAGTCATTTAAATCTATGACTTCCTTTGATAGTTCACTGGAACGCAAAACTTATGCAAAATATATTGGGAAAATGAAGACGGATCACTGCATACACATGTATAAGCTAGTCTTTCCATAGGGGAAAGTACCCCAAAACGGGATAGCTAATATATTCTTCGTTTTATTTCTTATTGTGTGCAAGGTACATTCCAAAGTCAGACGTCATTTAAAAATATACGCCTTTTCAACTTCTAAAAATACCTTTGTCACTTTTGTTCAATATTATTTATAGGAAAAATACGGGTTTCAAAAAGTCTTATAAGATCCCGTTTTACCCTACAAAGGTCGGGCAAAACGGGATAGGGATTTGTACGTTTTTGATGATTTTACTTTTGATTTAGTTTTTGGAACGAAAATAGGCTACGTAATTGTTGACTTGAAAAATTAAATAATACAGAAATCGCATTAAAATGTGTCGTCTTCTTCTTCTGCCTTAGAACTGGCTTCGTGAGCCCATCGCTGGCAGCTCGAGAATTGTATCCAGCTTCCTTCTCCAGATTTCGATTCAAGATACAGAGCGTTGCAGAAAATACATGCTTCATCTTTTTCAGTTTCATCTTCTGAAAACGACGACGTCCAACCTTGACTAACTGATAATTTTTTTAGGTTTTCTTAAAGTCCACTTTCTTCGATTTTTGCAAATGATTGTGGCTTTTTTCAGGTTCAGAATAACATTTTTTAACTTTATCTACCTGTTTTGCATCTCCACTTGGTTTTCTTTTAAGCCTTGTTTGTTTTGTCTTTGGAACATTCAAGAGACTTGTTTTGGCAGCATTTTTTTCAGCTTTGTTTCTTTCTCGTCCTTTTTTTCACGTTCTTCTTATTCAAACTCAAGTTTATATGGGCTTCCTGTTATTATTGCTGTTTTCAATCTTCTCCTATCGTGTTTATTTTGAGGCCTTGGTCTAGTGGTGAAGGTAGAATTTATGAGGGATATAGAAAATGGCAGTGACCGACAATAGTATATCCCAAGTTCTTTGTCTCCTGTTAAAGTGAACGGTTGGATAAGGTCTGCGTTTGTGCAAGTATTATCGGTGCCCGCAAGTATTATCGGCAAGGCCGTAGCCAGGATTTTTTTCAGGGGGGGGGTTCGAAGTGAAGAAAGTTTGTTTGAAAAAAAAATAATAAACAAGAGGTTACAAGCCTTATGACGCAATGGGAGCATAGGCTGCTTGTACGGAGGGGGGGGGGGACAAGGGGACATCCGCACCTTCACTTCCGAAAGTAAAAGGGGCCCTGGCCTTCACTTTTTAGAGCGAAAAATTAACGGTCGGTTATTTACTGGGTGGATTGATTTATTTCATGAAAATTAAAAACTGAAAATACCACAAAAATGTTTTTTTTTCTCATCTTATTTCACAAGAAAGGAACTTTGAATTGCAAAGGGGATATCTACAGTAAAATCCATCCTGCCTTTGAGACTGTATTAAAATTTTTAGAGTTCATTTGTTAAAATCCAATAATATAACCAAATTTTACAAAAAAAAAAAAAAAAAAACAGCTTTAGGGAGCCGCCCTAAGCTTCTCACAAACTTCTTTTCATCAACACGTTAATCAATAGGCTTTTGGGGAGAAGAAAAGGAGTCTTTCTCCTCTCCTGCATTATTTTTCAAATAAAGATATCAGACAGTGGCGTATATAGGTTTTTATTTCGGAGGGGGCCCATATAATCAAGTTTAGCCCCCCCCCCCCCAACTTTCTTTTTTTTTCGCTATTACTGTAAGACAGGTAGAAATTTTCAAATTGAATTAAAATATTAACTTTTGGAAAAGATAGAAAATTACAAAGTTTTAGATTCCCTCCAAAACTTTTCTTAAAATTGAAATTATTTATGCTACCTTTAATAATGTTGGAGGATCAAGACTCCCCTGGGAAACTTACGGAAACTTAAATTCTAAAAACCAATTTCAGGCTATCTTTAGTGACGTTAAAGGAATGGAAAAGACTCGGGGCATCTCTCCTGAAATATTTTAACACGGAAGCACAACTCAGGATATATTTCTTCATGATAGAGTAAAAGAAAAGAAGATGAGTTTTTTTTTTTTTTTTTGAATTGAAGTCTCATTTAAGTTATCTTTGGGAAGTAAAAGTTCAAAGACCCTCCCCTGAAAGATTTTCGATATATAGATGCGCAATTTCGAGTTCTCTTTGGAGACGCTAAGAGACAAAAAGTGGTTAGGGATCTCCCTCCGAAAATTTTCAAAATTGAAACCTTAAGCCATCTTTACTTTAGACCATCTTTGGTAGTAACGTTAGCAAGGACTCTCTCCCGAAATGTTTCGAAATTAATATTTTAAAAACATTTTTATTTAGGTTATCTTTAATACCGTCAAGAGAAGAGGCAGGATTCGAGCGCTGTGCCCCGAAATTTTGCGGCATTGAAGCTTCAAGAATGCAATTTTAAGCTCTATTTTTGAAACTGAAGGTTCATAATTTTACTTTTAGCAGAGGTGCCCATTACCCCCAGGAGCAAAAACTTATCATCCAAGAGTTCCACGAAGATCCCTCTAAAAACGAGAGCCACACGTGAAAAAAAAAGAAAACAAAAACTTTTAAAAACGCCCCTTGAAAATAATTCAATAGCTCAGCTTACGCCATGATTCTTGATAGGAACAACTGCTTTTAGGCTTTGTCTGACAACATTTAGGATAATAAAAGGATTTAGGGACTCGTCCGGAAACTTTTGGGGATAGAAACTGTAATTCGGGAGCTCTCTCTTTTCTAAAAACACATTTTAGAGCTAAAGACTATAGAAAAGTAAGGGGGATATCAACTACCGTTAACTGTTTGAATTTTAAATCTCTAAAATGCCGTTTGAGGCAATGTTTGACCAAGGTATTGAAGAAGAAGGTGGAAAAGAACTCTCTTCCGAAAATTTTTGGATATTGAAGTCTTGAAACTGCAATTAAATTACACGTTGTAAAAGCGAAACTTTAAGATATCTTTGGACTCTTTACGGGGGGTCATGAGCCTTCTTTGAATTCATGCTTGGCGGATATACGGGCCTCGACTTCCTACCCTAAACTCGCCACTGAGAGGCACTCTATTATTTACTTTCACCACTGGTAAAGAGATTGAAAATTACGTGCCCCTTCTAACTCGGCCGACTTGGACTTCTTCCTCTTTTCGATTTTTTTTTGTTTTGTTCAGCTGAAAGCTCGGAAATTATTTGTGAAAAAACTAAAACCGAAAATGATTGCACTTTATTTTAAACTAGCTGACCCGGTGAACTCTGTTCCGCCTTAAAGTCAATAAATAAGCTAATTTTTGAATTTATTAAGTTTTTATTATTAGAAAATACAAAAAAAAAATTAAGTACCTACATTAATCATTCATTATTGTTTCTGCATTTTAGTACATAGGTTGCTCTTCACTTAGGTACCTTGTGATACACAACATTTTTTGTTTTATTATCAGGCGCAAAAACAAACAACGCAGATGGTCTTCCGACCCGTGAACATGCCACATATAACACAGGCCAACGATGAAAAAACTTTTTTAATGAAAATACCTTATTCTTATGTTGTTTAGGTTGCTGAATCCAAATATGATGCTTAAAAAGTTGTATCACCCACCATTTATTCACATTTTATAGTTACATTCATGAAATAAAGAAACATTTTTAGAATTTAACAGCTTTTTCATAGTTAAGATAACATGAAAAAATAGGTCTAATGAACAAAGATGATGTTGGCAGCACTGCTGAAACACATGCTACAACATGATGGGGGATTACTGTTGGTCACTTCACCGGGAAGTTCAGCAAGCTATTCATCGCAGGAAAAGCTACACAAGAAGCTTCAAGGAAAGAAGGGAAAGAAAATATAAAGCAATTCCAGTTGACAAGTGAACCTTGTATCATCACATAAAATTACTATTCCAAGTATTTTACTGTAAATACAAACCATTTTTACGATTCTACAGTGTTTCATTGATTTCCCTATATACTGTAAATGGGTATTAGACTATATAATAAAATACATTTTGCTTGGAAACTAAGGGTGATACATAAAAACTACAAGCAGATTTGGATTCAGCACATAAAAATCTATCAAGATCAGCTATTAAAATTAAAAAAGTTTTCAAAAAGGTTTTTTTTGTTGGCCTGTGTAATTGACCCTGGGAAAAACAGTGAAGTTCTAGATTCAAACAACAAACTTTTAAGGCCTTTTGATTTGTTGATGGTCATGACAAATGCAAGACGGATCGGAAATTGAAGTCTTTTAAATTCAAACGGCATATCGGTTGGGATCATCGGGATCCTCGGAATGAGCAATCGTTTCTGACAGCTTGTCACATATAAATTTAAAGGGAAGTAACGTGTTTGTTAAAATTTATTTCACAAAAAAGTCAAATAACACTCAACGCACCGCTAACTTGCAACCTACCCCGGAAGCTGCCAGAACGTGTGCTTTATGTCGCTCAGCCATGGAGGTGTCAAAAAAGGCTTAGTAAAAAGGCTTAGTCAATGAGACATTTTTTTCTATTTATGTAACTGACACACATAAATTATAGCCTATGTCCGTCTCCTGGCTCTAAGCTACCTACCCACCGATTTTTAGCCATATCGGTACAGCCGTTCTTGAGTTATAAATAGTGTAACTAACACGACTTTCTTTTATATATATAGATTTCTTGCCGGGGAGGAATGATTACACTTTATTTTAAATTTATTGAGTGTAGCATTATTTTAAAGACTCTTATTTCCTGACTGACTAGAAAAAAAAGGGGAATGAAAAGAAAGAGAGAAACGTAATTTGCTGACTAATAATCTACATGTGTTAAATATTTCTTCATTTAAAGATTTCTATTCAAAATGATTAGGATTTGTTCTGTGCGTTTTCTAATTGAAATATTCATTTTCCCAAGACACATTCTTTTTTCTCTTGAGTAAAGCGCAAGGGCTCCCTGACCCTCTTGGGTTGCACCACTGCCTGGTGCCATCTAACGAATTATTATTAACAATAATTATTTACAGTGAACTCTCACTTATACGCCTTTTCACTTATACGACGATTTTGAATAGTCCCAGCACATTCCATAGCAAAATAATGATAGTATCGTTCGTTTATTCGTCTCTCTTAAAATAAATATTTCACTTATGCGCCGAAGTTTCCCTAAAATGTATGAAAATGTATTTATTTTCTTTAAAAAATAAGCATTTTTCTTTACTTTCCTCTTTAATCTTTCTCCTTTATTGCTCACGGAAGGCATTTTTTCCGCATGAACTAGAGTTCGGAGAGGGACAATTATCTATTATGCATCGTTTTAAAGGGAACAGTTTGTAATTAGGTATGCTACAACTTTTGTTTTCTCTTAACATTA
>JAXGGA010023474.1:0-13414 GCA_038373865.1 Uloborus plumipes | reverse complement strand
CTTCAACATAGCTTGTAGATGAGGGACTTCACTTCACACTCTCCAGGGATCCCCTCGTACCTACCACAGCTTCGTGGTTTAACCGGGATAGGGCCCTGAAGAGCGCTCTGTTCTTAATTTTGAACCAGAACCTAGGGTCGAGCAAACCCTAGGGCCCAGCACCCCCAGAGGTATCGTTTCACTTGGAGGACTTTGTGACCACGACATTTTTAACGCCTCCCAGCCACCATTAATCAAGGCGGTGGATCTTTGATCGGCTGGGTTTCGAACCCGGGTCCCTCCGGACACGAGTCCGATGCCTTACCGATCGGGCCACCACGGCCCCATACATGAGGACTTCACTTCACACTCTCCAGGGTCCCCCGTACCTACCACAGCTTCGTGGTTTAACCGGGATAGGGCCCTGAAGAGCGCTCTGTTCTTAATTTTGAACCAGAACCTAGGGTCGAGCAAACCCTAGGGCCCAGCACCCCCAGAGGTATCGTTTCACTTGGAGGACTTTGTGACCACGACATTTTTAACGCCTCCCAGCCACCATTAATCAAGGCGGTGGATCTTTGATCGGCTGGGTTTCGAACCCGGGTCCCTCCGGACACGAGTCCGATGCCTTACCGATCGGGCCACCACGGCCCTCATACATGAGGACTGTGTACCATCGTAGCCTACGAAGATCGCGCTCCGCTCTACACCAGCCTGTAATTTTCCCTCAAAAAGCGAGGGACAGGGGCAAGGAATTTCGCCGCCAGATGTCGCGTTAACCGGGGCAAACAAAGCGCTTTTATAATGAAACCCTACGGGATTTTGAGTGTCGGACTTGGTAGATTTTTCAAAAATTATGGGCATTTTTTTTCAAAATTTCAATTTACTAGCATTGTAACAACTCAGGTTGATCTCCAAAAGCTACTGAAAAGAAATTTTTTTGCTTGGAAATTAAATTAACGCTAGATGAACACGACTCTGTCAGTAATTGCGCTTCAGATTAAAAAATGAACAAGTTACTTTTGAAAAAGCAAAAAAATATATATTTTTTTTATTACAGCATTTTTTCTAGGATTTTCAATCCTACGTGAAGTTATCAGCTGCCACTTAGCTGTTTCTGCGTTTTGCTAAATGCATTTTTAAACTTTAGGACGCAATAAAAATACTTCAAAAAGTAATAATGCATCACAAAAAAATATTATTTTCCTTTACATATACATGAGTGCAGCAGCAAACAAGTCTTTTGCACTTTCACCCCATGATTTTTTTTTAAAAGTAAGTTATTTTTAAAAAATTATATTAATTTAATACCTTTTTTAATATTTTTAACTTTATTTTTAAAAAGAATTATGAATTTAAATTTAAAAAATGGAAAAAACATTTTATTCAGAGAAATAAACTTGTTAAATAAAAAAAATAAACGAAAATTAAAGAATAATGAAAATGAAAAAATAAATAAATAAAGATTTAAAAAATCATTAATTTTTAACTCTGAAATATGGGGGGGGGGCACTAAGGATGGATCCTTTACTTTTGAAAGTGAGAGAGCAGTCATCCTCTTATAGCCCCTGTACGAGCCGCCTATGCTTCGAATGTCCCCCCCCCCCACCAAAAAAAACCCGAGACCCCACCAGAAAGTGAAAGAGAAATCTTTAAAGCTTTTCCTCTGTAACAGTTTAGGGGAAGGCATTATTTCAACTTGGCCCATCCGCTCATCCCTCAAGCACCTCCGTAAACGAGACTCCCTCAAAATAATATAAAAAATGAACAAACAATTAAAACTAATATTAGCTTGCCTAAAAAACAGCAATAACGCAATCGCGGCGCCAGGAACACTCCTCCCCCCCCCCCCCGTTAGTACACCCCGTTAGTCCCACACTGAAATGAGTTCTTTCAAGGCCAAACATTTTTGTATCGGGGCACACTATACAAGTAGGTGAATAAGGAGCAAAGTGAAATACAGGGGCAAAGTGAAATGGTGAAATATTTTCAGTTTGCAGCGCCACGTTTCAAGCAATATTTTAACTAAGTTCCTGAACATTTTGTTGATTCCTGTCAAGAACTAAATACTTCTGGAGATCAACGAAAAAACTATACAAGTGGTTTTTAGAATTTGATTCACTTATTGTAATATTCGGAGGTTTCGAAAAATATTTATTGTTATGGTAAAATTCTTGTACTTATAGTTTTAAGTGCTAATTAGGATCTAATATTTTCCAGTCAGTACTTATTTAGTTCATGTTAAGCATTTTTTTGAATTTAAATGCTCAATGCAATTCGTCAAATGCTCGCTGGGCAAAGTGGATGGGGCGAAGTGAAATAGCCCATTCAGTTTACTTATTCATTTATGTTTTTTTTTTTTTTTTTTTCACACTCATTGTTTTACACTAATCTATTATTTGCTTGATAAATATTTCATTTACATAAGATGTGTGAAAGTAAACATTATAAAATAACAAGAAACATATCGCTGTGGAAAATGACAAAATTTTAATCTCATGAATAAATTAAGAAAAAAAAGTGTGGCACTTAATATCTTAAACTAGCTTATATTTTAAAAGAGTGCAAGTTGCTCGGGATAAAAATCTTATGTGCTTCGCCCGTTGGCCCCGTTATCAATATTGTTGGTATTAGATAACGATAAAAATACCATCGAATGAATCGGAATGAATTTCATATCAGTTTCAGAGAAGCCTTATCATTCAAAATTCTCATTAAGATTATTATTAAAACAAGCTGCGTGGCCTGGCGTTGCACGGACTACCTTAGAAATGAAAGCGATGTCAAGTGACACATCCGCTTTCGGCAGAGCAACAAACTCGCCGCCATGGCGGCTCGCTATGGCCAGCGCCCTCTACACACAGTGACAGTTGCCAAAACAATACTTTTAATAAACGCCATGTCTCGAGAAGAGCGAATTTGAAGATTTTTTAAAAATTTCTTCCGAATTCCTTTATCAAACCTTATGTTAATTAAAACTAATGAGGCCTGAAAAATTACGATCGATCGGTACCTGGTTCGACGTTCATCTCATTGGCATTCAGGAGAAAGAAACAGGACATAGAAACATAGAAAGATACTCAGTTTTCAAAAAAGTAGAGTACTGTTCATAGCAACCGTATACAACTATTCTCAGGAAATACTGGTTCGAATTAAAAATTCTTTTTGTGTTGAACAGCCCATTTTATCAGGAAGGCTTTAGGCTAACTAACATTGCACTATGTGTAAGGAGTTATTATTTTAGTTTAGAAATAATTCTGGTTGAAAAGCACGAGCGGATTAGTTTCCACTCTCCTCGAGAGATGGCATTCATTGGAAGTATTGTTTTGGCAACTGTGTGTAGAGGTCGCTGGCCGCAGCGAGTCGCCGTGGCGGTGAGTTTTAACGGACTCCGTAATAAATTAGTAATTATTGCAAAAGTTATAAAAACGCAAGAAACATTGCTGAAATTTTATTGAAAGTCACAAAAATTGTTAACGCCATCACTTTTGGGTGCGACCCCTGTACCTTTTGGTAGTAAAATTTCTCTTTTTCCGAATTGAAAGTAACTCTGTCAAGGTCATACATATTGTTGTCAGAGCCATACTAAAAACACTAAGTTATGTTTTTCAGACAAAAATATATGTTTCTGTGAAAAAATTTCTGAAATTGTACAATTTTTCTACACAACACAACATCTTTCTGTATTGATAAAGGTGTTTCTTGTAGCTCCAAAACAGGTGTAAGGGATACATACTTTTTGGCAAATTTGCACTTTAAAAATATTTTAAAAATCTGTCTTACACGAAAATGAAAAATTTACTACAGTTAATCGATTTATCAATAACTTCAGTTAATAAGAAAATAATCCGTCGTTTAGGGGGGTCAGAAATGAACGATTCCTCCCTCGATCTAGGAAATGTGTTTTTTTTTTTTTTTTTTCAGTTTGTATGGTTTTTTGTCGCTTTTCGATGTTATATGAATTGAGTATTTCGCCCCCTTTCCCATTTGAAAAAATTTGCTTTGTAACCATAATTTAAAAATTTTCTTGCTTTTTCTGTTTTAGAGAAAAAATAGAATTGAAATTATCTAAAAGTGCCTTTAAAAAAGTAAAAATTTTTTTAGTGAAAAGTGAAATGAGATTTCACGAATATACACGTCATCAATCAGCAATCAGTTTTTCTAAATCAGCAATTCACAACTAGTGGTCCAGTAAACCGCTGCCGGTCAGCACAAAAATTGACCGGTATCCATTATTTTTTCTAGTCTAAGCTTGAAAAAAATTCCTTATTCAGGTTTTTTGAAAGGTAAATTAACAAAATAATACTGATAATATCATGGACATCTTTTATGTAAATTTTGTATTCCATTTTTGTGACTTTCAATAAAATTTCAGCAATGTTTTTTGCGCATATATAACTTTTGCAATAATAACTAATTTTTTACGGAGTCCGTTAAAACTCACCGCCACGGCGGCTCGCTGCGGCCAGCGACCTCTACACACAGTTGCCAAAACAATGCCTCCAATGAACGCCATCTCTCGAGGAGAATGGGAACTAATCCGCTCGTGCTTTTCGACCATTATTATTTCTAAACTAAAATAATAACTTCTTACATACAGTGCAATATTATATAGTCTAAAGCCTTCCTGATTAAATGGGCTGTTCAACACAAAAATAACTTTTAATTCGAACCAGTATTTCCTGAGAATAGTTGTATACGGTTGCTATGAACAGTACTCTACTTTTTTGAAAACTGAGTTTCTTTCTATGTATCTATGTCCTGTTTGTTTCTCCTGAATGCCAATGAGCTGAACGTCGAACCAGGTACCGATCGATTGTAATTTTTCAGGCCTCATTAGTTTTAATTAACATAAGGTTTGATAAAGGAATTCGGAAGAAATTTTTAAAAAATCTTCAAATTCGCTCTTCTCGAGACATGGCGTTTATTAAAAGTATTGTTTTGGCAACTGTCACTGTGTGTAGAGGGCGCTGGCCATAGCGAGCCGCCGTGGCGGCGAGTTTGTTGCTCTGCCGAAAGCGGATGTGTCATTTGACATCGCTTTCATTTTTAAGGTAGCCCGTGCAACGCCAGGCCACGCAGCTTGTTTTAATAATAATCTTAATGAGAATTTTGAATGATAAGGCTTCTCTGAAACTGATATGAAATTTATTCCGATTCATTCGACGCTATTTTTATCTTTATCTAATACCAACAATATTGATAACGGGGCCAACGGGCAAAGCACATGAGATTTTTATTCCGAGCAACTTGCATTCTCTTTAAATATAAGCTAGTTTAAGGTATTAAGTGCCACACTTTTTTTTTTCTTAATTTATTCATGAGATTAAAATTTTGTCATTTTCCACAGCGATATGTTTCTTGTTATTTTATAATGTTTACTTTCACACATCTTATGTAAATGAAATATTTATCAATCAAATAATAGAGTAATGTAAAACAATGAGTGTGAAAAAAAAAAAAAAACATAAATGAATAAGTAAACAAAATGAGCTATTTCACTTTGCATCATCCACTTTGCCCACCCAACATCTTGACGAATTGCATTGAGCATTTAAATTCAAAAAATGCTTAACATGAACTAAATAAGTACTACACTAGATATTAGTAGATCCTAATTAGCACTTAAAACGATAAATACAAGAATTTTAATGACAACCTACTTGTATAGCGTGCCCCGATACAAAAATGTTTGGCCTTGAAAGAACTCATTTCAGTGTGGGACTAACGGGGTGTACTAACGGGGGGGGGGGGAGTGTTCCTGGCGCTGATCGCGTTGTTGCTATTTTTTAGGCAAGTTAATATTAGTTTTATTTGTTTGTTCATTTTTTATATCATTTTGAGGGAGTCGCGTTTACGGAGGTGCTTGAGGGATGGCGGATGGGCCAAGTTGAAATAATGCCGTCCCCTAAACTGTTACGGGGAAAAGCTTTAAAGATTTTCTCTTTCACTTTCTGGTGGGGTCTCGGGCTTTTTTTTTTTGGGGGGGGGGCATTCGAAGCATAGGCGGCTCGTACAGGGTATAAAGAGGATGACTGCTCTCTCACTTTCAAAAGTTCAGGATCCATCCTTAGTGCCCCCCCCCCTCACCCATATTTCAGAGTTAAAAATTAATGATTTTTTAAATCTTTATTTATTTATTTTTTCATTTTCATTATTCTTTAATTTTCGTTTATTTTTTTATTTAACAAGTTTATTTCTCTGAATAAAATGTTTTTTCAATTTTTTAAATTTAAATTCATAATTCTTTTTAAAAAATAAAGTTAAAAATTTTAATAACGGTATTAAATTAATATAACTTTTTAAAATAATTTACTTTTAAATGCGCTTTGAGCCGACAGATGGCGCGTTTACGGTACTAATTTTTTCATCCCCTTTTAGCTTTAGAAATAGGTCGAAAATTACAGGCTGGTATAAAGCGGAGCGCCATCCCACGTAGGCTACGGTACCATGCCCTTTGATTCCTATCAAACACAGGACAGATTTAAGGCACATAGAGAATGAAATAACATCCATGTGCAAGGCGGGATCCGAACCCACGACCACTTGCTAACAAGGAGAGTACTCTACCTCTAATCCCACCTTGCCTTACTTTCGCCTCTGAGAGTGTCTGCCTAGAAAGTGATTTATTGACATTTTGGAATAATAAACTTTTCACAAAAGAGAACTTTAAAAAAAAGTCCAGGAGACAAAAGTCAATTAAGGAGTTTCAGAACAATTTGTGTAACGAAAAAAAAATGCAAAACATTTCTTGCCCACACGAAAAATCTGTTTGTAGGTTGGATGAATGCTGTCAGTTTTGAAAGGAATGTCTTCAGCCGCTGTGCTTAGTCCAGCATAAATTTCTCGTTTGTAAACGCTTCTGTAAGACGACTTTCATCAAGCCGAAAACGATGGCGTATTCCCTAAAACACTAACGGAGAAACTCTCCCAAGAGCCGAGACTCCTCAAAATCATGATCTCAAAAACGTCTTCAGTGTACCTTTTAAATGACGTTTTCGAAAACGTAGTCATTCTGTTTACCCATGATGCTTACTCCAGTTCTTTCAGATCTTCACCACTCACCATACAGAAGATTCGAGAAAACACCAATCCCATCATTGCCCCTCTGGCCAATGTTTAATCTAGTTTAATATTGTGAACACATTTTTCGTAAAGTTAACTATAACTGAAACCAATAATATGACAACACACGGCCACTTTCGTTGTGGCTAATGAACCTTAAATTTTAAGGTTCGATAGCCATTCTCTTATTGCGCCGGGCATGGCATACGTCATTGATGACGTGCCACCGGAAAATGGGGGGAGCAGGGAAGCAGAAGGACTTCGCCGCCATTTTCACAATTTTACGGTTTGAATGTGGTATTGATGAATGAATTTTTAAGCCTTGTATTAGTGTATTAAGTATAACGTGAAAATTTTAAACCAAGGAATTAAAACTACATTTTGGATTAAATTTTCGCCTGAAATACAGCTCAAAGTAAGTAATGATTTAAATTCTTGTTTCACAATGTATATTACCATGTGCTAGTGCATTCATGTGCATGCTTGGATTTTCCGGAGAAGAGTAATTTTTTAATGAAATGATTTATGGTCTTTTCTCGCCAGTTTTACTCACTGCTAACTTGTTTTGTAATTTTAAACAAGGAAACATAAAGTCCATTTTCGTAGAAGTATTGTTTGAAAATAATCCCGTAAGGTAGGAAAAACCTGGTAAAGCGAATTATTATACATTATGTTCCACGAGTGTTTTTCATCCTGTTAATGTTATTCGTAATGATTTAAATTCTTGTTTCACAATGTATATTACCATGTGATTGCTTGGATTTTCCGGAGAAGAGTAATTTTTTAATGAAATGGTTTATGCTCTTTTCTCGCCAGTTTTACTCACTGCTAACTTGTTTTGCAATTTTAAACAAGGAAACATAAAGTCCATTTTCGTAGAAGTATTGTTTGAAAATAATCCCGTAAGGTAGGAAAAACCTGGTAAAGCGAATTATTATACATTATGTTCCACGAGTGTTTTTCATCCTGTTAATGTTATTCTTCCTTAAGTAGTGCGAACAATATTTTATGTTCTTAATAGAGCTGCCCCGGATATTTGGTGGTTCGGCCTAATACTTTGCTATTCTTCTACTGATGTTAATCTTGCTTTTAAGTATTTACCGGAATCTTATAATACATTAAAAAACCATAACGTTAGGGTGATTCCATGTCAATTCAACCACACCCCAACACCCACCATCTCGGATTTTGATGAAACTTGGTATACTTCCTTCCTTTGTGGTCATAAGCAACCCCCTAAATTTTTTTCTTTCTATCTCGATGCATTTTGATTTTATAGCCTGTTGAAATTTGGCGATTTTACATTTTTTGTCATTTTCGTGACACATAAACTGAGCTGGTGTTGTTTATGAAAAAAAATTGTACCTGGGAAACTAATGGTTTAATCTTTTAAATTTTTTTTACAGGAAATGTGAAGACTTTGAGCATGCAAATAAAAAATACTACAATAGTCTTAGTCCATATGAATTTTTCAAAAAAAATTTCAAAATTGAAAATTTTGAATTTTTTTTGTCAAAAAAAGGCTTTATCAAAATTTTAATTTTCAACATGAGGGTCATCTTCAAAAATCATAATTTTTTTTTTACATGATCATGAATATGTGCTCTAATTTATCCCGTAAAAATTATTTTGGGTATTTGAGGGATTCTCCCCCCCCCCCCCTTTAAAGAAGAAAAAAACGTAAAACATCATACAAACAAGCTCTTCCTCGAATTTAAAAACAGAATTGTCATCAATTACAACAAAAATTTAAACATGAAGTATGTTGAATATTCAACTCAAACCCATAAAAATTAATGTTAAAGGTTTTTTTTTCAATAGAAATAGTTTAAATTGAAGGAATTCTGGAAATAAGATATCATGAAATTTAATATTTGCATACAACATTTGACTCATACAGATTACTAGATTGTAGTCAAGAGAACTGAAAAATTAAAAGTTTAGCTTGACACTAATCCACTGATTATGCTATTTGTAGCACTTTCTGGATCCCCCCCCCCCCCCCCCCCATGTTTGGAAAAAAAAATTACTGTGAGGCATTTTTTCAATTACTTTTACTTCTGTGCAAGGAAAAATTCATCTTTCTTTTTCTTAAAATGAGAGTTTATGCTCTACAAAAATTAATGGCTCAATTTTTATAGTTTTAATTAACCTCAAAAAATCTCTTTTTGCCATTAAAAATAGTTTGTACTTTTTTTAGTAATTGAAAATTTTGTGGTTTTGCGTTAATTTAAATTTATGGTTATCTCGCAATGAAGTGTATCCTTCTGAAAATTATTGAAAATTTAAGATAACATGAAAATAAAATTTTCATACAATTCTAATTTATAACTAAGCAATTTACCCAAAATATTATAGATTCTGTAAATACCAGCTTGTAATTCTGGTATTCCTTTTACATGTGCCTGTTTTTCTTTTTCCTTTCCACTGAGAGCATTATTTATTAGAAAAGGTGTATGTCCCTCCAGTTATTGTATGTGGTGGTTCTACAACACTGAGTACATGAAGAAATGGAATTCCACAAATATCAACAGAACTAGGCCAGTAAAGTGAAGGGGAAGGTCCATTTGGATGTAAAAATTTTACTAGAAGGTCTCCTTCGTCTTGGTTGACTTCAGACAACATTCCAAAATACCATAGATTGTCTTTATGTCTTTTTAATGAATCACTACAGACTTTGTGTCGCCACATCAAACTTCTTCAAGAATACATTTTCATGATGAAAACAAATATTTTGAATTGAATCCAGTTCACTGTCAAGTCTTGCACACAATAATTTTTCTTCTTCACTTAAACAATTGCCATTCTTTATTCCTTTCTCATGAGTGAAAATCAATTTCTGACATTCACTTGCAGTTAATTTTCCTACACTGCATATAGATACATCCACACTAAATCATTTTTTATAACACAATCTAGTTGAAAACACAAGTAAAATTCTATATCTGTTCAGCAATGGTTTCTCTAAGCAACTAAGCAAAGGACAGACTGAAATACAAATTCAAAAGTAGACACTTGCAGCGCTGAACTTGTTTCATTCATTTAATGAAGTATCAAAATAAAACCTGGTTTTGTTTATTTAACTCTGAACCAATAGAAAAAACAGAAAAGGTTTGTTTTAACTTTGCTTTATCATTCGAGTTCAAAATGAAAAGATTAGAATCATGAAAAGAACTGTTTACAATTTGCAACAATCTCTTTTCCCTCTAAAAATGTCCTGTTTTCTTAAGTGTTTCATATTTTCACTGCTTGATCCTTTTTATTCTTATAAAAAAAAAAAAAAAAAAAAACTGTGATCATAAATGGCTCCAAATAAGCTTGCATTTGTACAAATGACATTTGCCTGTTATCCCCCTAATTTTAAGGGTAATTTAATAGCTCATAAAAAGGATCAGCTGTCATCTTGAGCCAGCTGATCTGCAAGCTGTATGGTTTATACTTAGTAAGTTGTTTATATTATGGCAGTGAGATTGAAAACTGCTTTTGTGTAAATTAGTTATTTTTCTCGACTCCTCTTCCATCTGCTGCATTCATTTTATCAAGATCAGTACCTTGTTTTAAATCATTTTTATTTTGAAACAATGATATATTTTATAGGTATCCCTATCCCTCCAATTCATTGCACTTTTTGAAGTGCACCTGCTTAGACCTCCAACAGTAGATGAGGCACAAAAGCCAGAAAAAAAAATCTGGACAAAAGTAGTTTTTTCCTGATACATATTTATTTACTTTTGAATTTTCATTAAAAAAAACATAAATCTATTGAAGAGGAGACAAATATATGATTGGGCATGTCATTAAAGCCTGAAGGAAAAAGAACTGTTTTAAGTCCTTGGTTTTTCATTTTTTTAAAGACAAAAGTTCATCAAATAAAAGATGTGCATGGACACTAATTTGATCTTACTTTGCTATGAGTGAAGGAAAGGTAATTTACCTTAAAAAAATATTACCAAAAAGTTGGCCATTGTTTCTTAAAGGGTCCAAAATGTCATTTTAAGAAAAAAAAGGTGAATTTTTCTTTGCACAGAAGTAAAAGTAATTGAAAAAAGCCTCACAGTAATTTTTTTTTCCAAACATGGGGGGGGGGGGGGATCCAGAAAGTGCTAGAAATAGCATAATCAGTGGATTAGTGTCAAGCTAAACTTTTAATTTTTCAGTTGTCTTGACTACAATCTAGTAATCTGTATGAGTCAATTGTTGTGTGCAAATATTAAATTTCATGATATCTTATTTCCAGAATTCCTTCAATTTAAACTATTTCAATTTAAAAAAAAAACCTTTAACATTAATTTTTATGGGTTTGAGTTGAATATTTAACATACTTCATGTTTAAATTTTTGTTGTAATTGATGACAATTCTGTTTTTAAATTCGAGAAAGAGCTTGTTTGTATGATGTTTTACGTTTTTTTCTTCTTTAAAGGGGGGGGGGAGAATCCCTCAAATACCCAAAATAATTTTTATGGGATACATTAGAGCACATATTCATGATCATGTAAAAAAAAATTATGATTTTTAAAGATGACCCTCATGTTGAAAATTAAAATTTTGATAAAGCCTTTTTTTGACAAAAAAAATTCAAAATTTTCAATTTTGAAATTTTTTTTGAAAAATTCATATGGACTAAGACTATTGTAGTATTTTTTATTTGCATGCTCAAAGTCTTCACATTTTCTGTAAAAAAAATTTAAAAGATTAAACCATTAGTTTCCCAGGTACAATTTTTTTTCATAAACAACACCAGCTCAGTTTATGTGTCACGAAAATGACAAAAAATGTAAAATCGCAAAATTTCAACAGGCTATAAAATCAAAACGCATCGAGATAGAAAGAAAAAAATTTAGGGGGTTGCTTATGACCACAAAGGAAGGAAGTATACCAAGTTTCATCAAAATCCGAGATGGTGGGTGTTTGGCAGTTTGTGGTTGATTTGACGTGGAATGACCCGTTACCAACTCATTTGAACATGAAGCAGTAACTGGAAAATCCAAATTCAAAAATCACATATATTAAGTGTTCAGAAATTAGGTGCACGTCAACTAACTGCTTAATTTTATATAATATGTAGCTAAAAAGCATTTGATCACCATTTCACCACATTTTCAAGAAATCATGCGGAGAAGTAATGAATGTTCATTTAATTACTGAATAGTATGCAGCAGAGGCATTTGGTGTCATATTAAACACCAGTTCCTCTGTTGGTACTTTTCGGTTCATTCTAACATTCATGTTGCTCATTGGTATGCAGTCTAGTGAAGTGCTATTCTTTGTATGATATGGAATTAATGGCTGAATGTTCTGGGGAATTTTTACCTATGTGGGTATATATAAGATCTGTCAGTTATTAATACACCGTCTAATATTTTGAAATATGTTATTCTTCCTTTGATTTCGCAGATCCATTCTAGTTGAAAAGAGTGTGGAACAGTAATGAATGTTCATTTAATTACTGAATAGTATGCAGCAGAGGCATTTGGTGTCATATTAAACACCAATTCCTCTGTTGGTACTTTTCGGTTCATTCTAACATTCATGTTGCTCATTGGTATGCAGTCTAGTGAAGTGCTATTACTTTTGCTTATGAAGTATGGAATTAATGGCTGAATGTCCTGAGGAATTTTAACTATGTGAGTATATATACTTGATCCTTCAGTTATTAATGCACTGTCTAATATCTTGAAATATTTGTTATTCTTCCTTTGGTTTTGCAGATCCTTTATTCTAGCTGAAAAATCATGCGGAGAAGTAATGAATGTTCATTTAATTACTGAATAGTATGCAGCAGAGGCATTTGGTGTCATATTAAACACCAATTCCTCTGTTGGTACTTTTCGGTTCATTCTAACATTCATGTTGCTCATTGGTATGCAGTCTAGTGATGTGTATTATTTGTGAATTAATGGCTGAATGTTCTGGGGGATTTTTACCATGTGGGTATATATAAGATCTGTCAGTTATTAATACACTGTCTAATATTTTGAAATATGTTTATATTTCCTTTGATTTCGCAGATTCCAGTTTGAAAAAGAGTGTGGAACAGTAATGAATGTTTATTTTATTACTGAATGGTATTCAGCAGAGTGATTTGGTGTCATATTAAACACCAATTCCTCTGTTGGTACTTTTCGGTTCATTCAAACATTCATGTTGCTCATTGGTATGCAGTCTAGTGAAGTGCTATTACTTTTGCTTATGAAGTATGGAATTAATGGCTGAATGTCCTGAGGAATTTTAACTATGTGAGTATATATACTTGATCCTTCAGTTATTAATGCACTGTCTAATATCTTGAAATATTTGTTATTCTTCCTTTGGTTTTGCAGATCCTTTATTCCAGCTGAAAAATCATGCGGAGAAGTAATGAATGTTCAT
>JAXGGA010023473.1:0-13419 GCA_038373865.1 Uloborus plumipes | reverse complement strand
AAGTAAAAATTTCCACTGTAGAAAGTAAATGATTAGAATATAATTTAGCATAGTACATTAATTTACATATTTAACTACTACTACTTTCACATTACTGCTTACAATCTTGTTGAAATTTATCAATCGCTATGGAAATTTTAAAAAGATCTTTTTAGGATCAAAATTTTGTTTACAGTTTTGTTATTGTGAAGTATTTTTTTTTTTTTTTTTTGCCACTTCTTTTACTTTGCAAAAGAAAATAATCATGAAACTACCCATTTTAGCTTTTCGTAATAGAAATCTAATATAATTTTAAAATGTAGGCAAATTAAATGTTTTGCTGACCATAAAAATCTTCAAAATATTTGGAGGCTATTAAAAAGAATTTATTGTGAAAATGTTTGAAAATACTAAGAGAAAGCTTTTTTTTTTTTTTTTCGTGTGTGTTGATTTTCTGTTAATCAAATTGAAGACAAAATACAGATTTTTTAAACCTTTAAAAAATCTGCACAATATTAAGAGAAAACTAAAAAGGATAATATTTCTGTGGATTTTCTACAGATTTTATTGAAGGCAAAATGCAGATTTTTTCCCTCCTCTGAAAATCTGCAGAAATCTTTAATAAATCTTCAAAATAAATTTATTTCTGCAGATTTTTTGCAGATTATTTTTAGCTGGGTAAAAAATAATAAATTAATTGAAAAAGAATTCTTCTCTTAAAATTACTTGAATCTACTACTGAAATATATTTTTTTTAGCAAAAACCTCGAGTTTTATCTAAGAATTGAGGACACAGCCTTCAATCGAAGCCATCTCTGGTATAGATAAAGGGGTGTGCAACTCTTTCAAAAATACAACTATCACTCAGTCGAAAGCATATCGTGTGGTATTTTTATTTTTACTTTTTAGATTAGCCGATGAAAAGTAGAAAAAAAGTGAATCAGTTGAAAAGCGAAAACATCTCGGCTAATCAGCAAAAACCGAAAAAGATAAGAGACCTTGACTGGTTTATTCCGATAATGGAGAAATGTGACAGTGACAGCTTTTCATCATTTCTTTAAAATCGATTGCTGAATATTTTCGAGAATTTATCAAGGAAAAATTTTAATTCTTCATCAGAAGATGTTTTTGTCATCATTCTAACTCGTGCCTCACAACAATCCATCTTACGAATTTGTTTCTTAGGATTTGTTTTATTAATTGCATGTGTTTTCCTCATTATAGTTGTGGTACAAAATACTTCCTCTTGATACAACAAGGAAGCTCGAGTTTAAGCGAGCGATATTGAAGTTGAAGTGCTTATAGAAGCAATTACGGAAGTGTAGCATCGAATTTTCCATTTCTAAAGCGATGAATGGTTTTGAGTAGTTGTTTTAAAAGTTTTAAAAAAGAAGGTAAGGGTTTTGAATATTCGTTTTTCTGTAAAAGCACTTATTTTCGCAATCACATTGTAATCGTGAAAATTAATCGTGGTATTTCTTTATTTAATTTTTTATCATCGTTTGTTTTGTTCATATAGAATCCGTAGACTTTTATTTTGCGAATTCACCGATATCTTCACTGTCACAAAAATAAGTGCTTTTACTGTATATTCTACACATGTTTCAATGTGTTTGATATTCTTGTTTAAACTGCCCCAGCGTGTTTTGAGTGAATAGAAAATATTAAATTTTAAAGCAAATTTTCAAAGTAATGCAATTGGAGTTTGGTGATTTTTGCCAAAATCATTCCAAGATTTGATTTAGTTTGCACGATGTTTAACTACACTTTGCTTGTTTTCTTTTATTTATTAAGTTATTTTTTAATATGTTTCTGGGGTAATTTTGTTAAATTGATTTACTGCATATGGTTTTAAAATTAGATTTGTAGATTTTAGTGACTCATTTCTCCAAATATTACTAAATGAGTCAAAGAAATTTATTCTTAAAACATTTTCCCATAATAGTTTGAATTCTGGATACAAAGAAATTTAATAAATTGGCTGGCTTGTACCTGAGGGTAGTCCAAAAACAAACGTGTTGAAAATAATATTCTCTACAAGCCATCCTTTGTTCCACATATTATTGTAAAGCTAAGAGAAAAAATGAAAATAATTGGTCAGTGTTTAGGGATTCGTGAAAATTTAGCACTTAAAGTTAATTTATTATGGAGAAAGTGGAGTTTTTAATAAAACACCGATATTTAGGTGAAAGAATTTTGCTAATGACGTTATAAGGACAGAAATACCACGCAGAAAGGTATTTTACATTTATAAAGGTTATAATAAAAGTTTCTGAAACGCTAATGTTACATACAACGTTTTATCCTTGTTTACTAAGATTTAGTAGCATCATTGACAATCAGTGTCTGCTTTAAAAATTTTTTTTTTTCAGTTCAGTGGAATTTAGAGTAAACGACGCTAAAGACATTTGTTAGAATTTTTTTAAAAACAAGTTGATTATAATTAATAGCTGATTGATTTGTTTCAAAGTGATTTGTAAACAGTAACTTTGCAGGAATCAGCAATAAAAGCTTGAAACTTTCAATTTGTCGCAAATCCTAAACATTCTTCAAATCGTCCAAATTTTTTTGAAAGTAGTTTTTGCTTAGTGGAACAATGGCAATGTAGGCATAAGTGTTTATAACTCTTTTTTTTTTTTTTTTTGCATATGATTTTGGACTATCTTACTGTACCTATCGTCAGAAAATTCTTCTCTACTAATAATAAAGCTGAAGGTGGATCTTTCTTTCTTTCTTTCTTTCTTTCTTTCCTTCCTGCCTTCCTTCTGTCCATCTGTGACATGCATAGGGCCAAAACCGTTCGGTTGGTTTTCATAAAATTTGGCATTAAATTAGTTTGTAGTATGGGGGTGTGCGCTTTGAAGCGTTTTTTCGAAAATTCTATTTCGTTCTTTTCTTATTCGAATTCTTAGCTCATTTTTCATAAAAATTTTATAAAATTTAGAAGAAATATTTCACTTTTCAAATTTTATGTCATTGGAAAGCGAAAAATTTTCTGCTAAAAATTATATCATCATCAAGTCTGCGAGCATTAGAAAAGCTGTGATAATTGTTTTTAGAATCCAAGAATTCAAAGCTTGCTTCGAGCAAGCCAAACGATTTTAAGTGATTAAGCTCGAGAATATAACTTGAAAATAAAAATGAAAAGGAATTATTTTATCAACGGAAATTTACTTTTTATGTTGTTACTATGGTAACGTTTTTATACCTTTTATTTGTTTCGTTCTTTTCCCTAAATAATTTGCAGAATGTATTTGTTTTTGTAACAATCTAAACTGCAAGGCTTATTAAAATGAGTTAAATGAAATATTTTAACTATTGAAAAAACATCTATTTTTTCAGTTTTTGAGGAATTAAAACTCTGTAAATTATTAAAATATCGTATAAACTACGGTATTGCAACGTTTTTTTCTAAAATATTTTGTTTCGGAAAATATTATTTTGGTTAAAAATGTAGGAAAGAAAACTTCTTTCTTCTTTTAAACTTTGGTAAGATTTCTGTTGGTTTCTGAAAGCAACAAAATTGCTCTTATTTTCTCTTTTGGCTTATTTTTATATCATACTTTTAAGGAATTACAGTTGAAACATAATTAAAATTGAGTATTCTTTCTGCGATATCAATTTATTACCCAATGAGCTTTTGATTTTTTCCACGGGCAAAGCTGTGAGGGTGCCGCTAGTTTTACCTAAAATTTGCTCACCTGTCTAAAGGTATTTTAAAAAACACTTCTTTTTTCTGACTGCACCATTGAAGTAAGATTATAACTAAAGTTTTCGCCCTGAAATGATTTTCTAAAGACTTTATCAGTCTGTTTATTTGTGCATATCAGAGAAATTGCAAATGAAGATGAAAGGAAATGTGAGAGGTAGAGTGAAAGAGTGAAGATAATTTATTTTTATCAAAATAAGTAATTCAAAAATCGGCTTTGAAAATGACATTGTATAATGTATACAGAAAGAACAGTGCATTTTATAAAAAAAAACTTGCATTGAAGAATCTTTTATGTTGACCTTAAATTTTTGCTTTAAAAAGAAAAAAAAACTCAATGTTGCCAGATTGAATTGAAATTGTGCTTTTTGCAATCACGAGTTGCGATAAGACCGTACTCACACCTAAATATATTTCCTCATATCTGGAAGAATTCATAAAAGAACATATTTTTCTTTTCCGATTTAAAAAAGCAAATTCAACCCAAGCGAATGTCAGAGCTCGTGATACATAATTAGCGAGCAGCTACGAACACATAAAAAGGCTCAACTAGATTTATTTTACTTCTGATTATCGTGTTCACGAGTTTTAGCATCAGATCTCTTTTTACATATTCTCTCACAAGCTTTCTCGCGATATTTATTGCGCTGCTTTTGCTCCGAAAATGTGCGAACGTCAAACTAGTCCCGAGTACGAGCAAATAGCAATCGTGAAGGCTTAAGAAGGAAAAATGTGCATTTTTTGTCACATTGGGCAAGTAAAAAATTGTACTAAAAGATGAATGAAATGTTTTTATTCTATTATAAAAGATATTTTTAATCAAATAAATGATCAGATAAAAATATTTTTAAAAACAAAATGTTATAAACATCAGTTGGAAATTGCTTTTAAGAAGTAGAAAACACTTTTATTCCTCGAACACTATTGAAACTACTTTCAAACGTTTTGAAGTCGGCGCAAAAAACAATATGAGTCATTTAGAATTAACCCATTAACTGCCTAGCGTCCCTTTTTAGGGACGGTTCAAAAAAGGGTCTGAATTTCTCCAACATGAACATTTCAACCAAATGATAGTGTTCAATTAGTACTTTGGTATTGTTTCAATTCGTTATCAACAGATTGCAGCACATAACCATTGTAAAGTGTGTTCTGTAGCCGTTTTATTATGATCTTTATCAAAAATGACATCGTTCACAATCCCAAGAAAAAAAGCTTAAGTTTCCGAAGTTATTCCCAGCTTCCCAGTTTACGTCAATTGCTGATTTTTATTCTTCTTATAAAATGTCTTTTTAAATATGATATCGTAGGCAGAAAAAAAATTTAGTAAAAAAAGTATGCACCCTGTGGCGTCTATCGTAACTTTTAAAGGACGATTTTTCTTTCCTTAATAAAAACAAATATTTTTTTACATGGTTTTTTTTAATCTATTTTTCCTGTCCATTAAACACTGTAACCAGTATACATAATATCTTAGGGGAAAAAATGTCAGGCATTGATGGGCTAAGTCAAAACATCTTTTGATCTGTAGCTCCGGATTCGAAACTATGGATTTTGAGCAATGAACTTAACGATTCATTTTTTTGAAGGTGAGTCATTCCACGTCAACTGGACCAATTTTCAAATCGTCCTCACTCGACCATCTCCGATTTGGATCAGATTTTACAGAGGTGTAGACATGCCTGTGAAACTAATCTGTGCAAATTTTTAGCTTCCAAGATCCAAATCTGGAGGTGCTAGGATCCCGCAAAAAATGCGGTCCAAAATGGCGGATGAGTTTTGTGAAACGAGTTGCAATATTTAGGTCAAAGTTGCAGAAAATTTTATCACAGTGGAAACCAAATATTTTTGGAGCTTAAAGTACTTTTGGTTGTCAATACTCTCCAGTATATTTTGTGAGATTGCGCTTATTAGATTTTGTGTAGCACGCGTCTAAACTTGCGAAAAAATGCGGTGGGCAATTTTTTTTCCTGGATTTCAGGTTGTCATAAATTTTTAACCAAAAAACTTCAAAGATTTATACTTGGTAGTTTTATTGTCCAAATACTTGTTTTTAATGTTTTACAGCTTCAGAGCTTAAATATTGTATTTGTAGAAGATATTAGCACCCTAAGTGTCGATGAAAACGCTTCTTTTGAAAAATCGCCTGTTTTCAACTCACTATATCTCAGGTTTGTCACCTTCGACGATTTTTTCGTTGGCATCATTAGAACAAACAGATTTTTTTCCTATCGAAATGAGTTTTTTTTTCGATGGTGTTCTTTCGAATAAGGATGAAACAGCTTGAAATAGTGTCTGTTTTGAAGAATTGGCATAATTAGGCTAAGAGTGCAGAGCATTTTATTAAACTGAGGGCCTAATATTTTTGGAGTTTAGAGTACAGTAGCCCGCGTTATATCGCGCCTCGTTATATCGCTCATTCGGATATATCGTTCTTTCTTTTGTCTCCCCCCCCCCCAAAAAAAAAAAAAAAAAACTTTTAATTCGAAACCATTTTTGAGAAAATATGTAAGGTGCTCAGAAAAGGTCTCTTTCTCATTTATTTTGTGGCAAAAAAGACATGGTATAGGCCAATTACAAATTTGCGGGGAAGAACGATCGGCCGATGATACAGCAGCAGCATGTTTTCCTGGTGAATTGAATAGAAAAATTGTTGAGCTAGACTTGGTAGATGAGCAAATCTACAATGCTGATGAAGCTGCTCTCTACTGGAAAATACTTCCATATAAAATTCAAGATCTCAAGGCGAATTAATGAATTTTTATGTATGTGTACGTATAATCTACTTGCATGCTGAATAGAAAACTATTTTTAATGACCTCGATTATATTGCGCTTTCGGATATATCGCGCTTTTTTCTTGTCCCCCGAAAAGCGCGATATAACGAGGGGTTAGGGCCCTGCTCCACATCGACGTAAAGCAGAAAAATTGGGCAGAAGCGTAAAATTTTCCTTTTTCGGATTCGGTCGCTTTTCGGTCGGACGCGTGCTTCACTTGGGCAGATTTTTTTTTCTGCGCAGAAAAAAAGCGCCATCTGACGGAATAATCCCTGCATTTTCATTGGATATTTGATATTTAGATAACAAATAGGAAAAATACCTCATTATGAAGCATTGTTCGAAATTATATGATTGGGTGAAAGATTGGCAACAAATAACCGAGCTTTAATAGTTATTTAATTTAGTTGGCATGGAATTACCCATTATGATTCAGCTTGTTATGAGCCAAGTCCTATTTTTTTTACTTGGCGGTTTTTTATTTTCACTTTAAACGGATATATTTAGCGGAAACAAACCAAACTGGCTATAAAATTCCCATTCAAGTATTTTTTGTGAATTTCGCTAAGCATTGCATTTATTTTCTATTGTTTAAATCTTAAAAGTTGTTTTTTTTTTATATCAAGAAAAAAAAATAGCTTTTTTTTTTTTTTGCTGTTGAAAAAAGCATACTAAGCATTAGAGGTGATTTAAAAAAAAGCTTCGGAGTGTTGAGTAGATGTTTTGGCGAAAAATACAGCAAATGCAGCACGATGCCATGAAACTTGATTTGATGGTTGAATATATTATTTGTTGTTTTGAGTTTTTACATTTTAATGGACATTTTGCAATGGCTTTGGTGCTAATATTTTTGAGTAAACGCGTAGACAATGTTTCCGTACCGTTCGCAATTATACTATATATTCTGCGAAATGAATTTATAGCAACGCTATGCTTTCGGGGTCGTATCGAGTTTTCAAAATTATGACTGTTATTGTACCTACAAAAAATATCAGTGCCTACTTACTTTGCCAAATAAATTAGACCCTCAAAGCCATGAAGCATTTATATATTTTTTTGAATACGCCGTCAAAAATAAAACACGTAAGCCATAACTTAAATAAATTTAAAAAAATCTTTAATACGTAAAATAACCTACACACTCTTTAATGAATCGTTAATCTTGAAAAATTTGCTATATTTAAAAATGGAAGTATTTATCAAAACACAAAACATTTCACTAAAACTTTATTACACAACATTAGCTAGTTTTATTATCGCCAAGCGATCCATAACTCAGCTAAAGGTCAAATCTTTTTTTTTAAAGCTCAGTTAAAATAAGTAAATACACGAGCGGAATTAAACATATATTTCCAATCTCGCCAAGCAATCAATAACTTAGCAAAGCATGTCATAAATTGTAAGTTCTATTACAATGTAAAGCAGCCGAAGCACCATTATTTCGAATCTCGCCAAGAAACTGGACTTTCGTAATCCCGCCGAGTTTTGAATAAAATAATAAAAATCTCGCAAAGGACAGGAATTGTTGACATGATTACATGTAACGAGATAGTGGACTTTAACAGCCGCAACTGAAAGCTTATTTTAAGCCTTTCGCTAGTTGCCCCCCATTTTGCTTTTTCACTTGATTTTTTGTCATTAAGTAATGGGTATTTTCTCACTTCTCCTTTTGAATATTTACCAAATGCACTTTCGTTAATGCAGTATAGCAATGGCGGCCGCCAAGGCTAGAAATGTTTACATCTCACGATGAATTTCTATTGGCTGTTGGATAAATTAAAAATGCAAAATTTTTCGGTCCTCTATTACGCCGTGATTACGCCGCGTAAAAAGGAAAGTACCCGAATTTTCAGTTTCTGCCTTCAGTTTCGGTCGCGTTTTACGCTGATGTGGAGCTTGGCCCTTTAGGGTTAAAAAATATTGATGTAGTTAACTGAAGTGGAGTACAGAGTGAATTGATGCCGAAGGCCCTCTTAGTACTGCTTTTTAGGGGAAATAAATTCCCTTTTCAGGTAAAGTTGGTCGCAACTCATGATTCAGTCATACGACATTCATTCATTGTTTACTTTCTTCGAATTAGCAACATATAGCAATGGCGTTCAATTTTGACATCTCTGCATTAATAAAATATACGCTTTTCTTCGCAGCCGATAAATAAAAATGTAGCAATGAAATAATATTGTTCTATTTACTATTTTGTTTCATTACTGTTGCTCACACGATCTTAATTGCTACGCAAAAGCTCAGATGTTCATTTTGATAGCGTTGACCCATCAGAGCGATAAATGGCGAATCTATTCGTAGAGACATTTCATTTTGATGCCCCAGAATGAAATGTACACTAATGAAGCGATGGTGTTCAACGGAAAGACGATTGACAACAAAACATATTAATTTCTTTAGTAAAAACGAAATGAGCATATATAATCGTTTGGTACTAAAGAGCAATACAAGTACGAAAAAAATAAACAAAACTACAATATTACGACGACCAACTGTAAAATTTTGTTTTCATTTACACAACATTAAAAGGTAATGTTCTTTTTATGTTAAATTTCACACATTGATAATATTTCGATAATTAGGAATCTGCTGTGGTTGCCAAATTTTTGGCGATAATTACTTTATTTTGTTGCTCTTTAGTTTATGTTAGCGAAGGAAGTATATTTCCCTCGCTCATAAATTGGCACAAAGATTTAACGCCAATAGTGAAAGATAACCAGACTTCCAATCACCGAAATCTTCCCTTTTTTGTTTCTAATTTCACACATAAGTTTAATACTTGAAAGTAAAATAATGGGCCAACTGAAAAAAAGCTGCGAAATAATGTGAGAATTCTTATTAAAAAACTCGCCAAATCAACTTCAAAAGCTCCATTAGCATGTAACATAACAAGTTTAATAAATATATCGAGCCATTATAATCATTGAAATTTAAATTAAAATGCAAAATAAGAGAAAAGAAGACGATGCAAGCTTAAAATTTTAATCTTCGCTTAGGTGGTAAGAAAATACATCGCCAAGTTAAAAAACGTACCTATAACTGAAACGTACATACTACCAAAGATCTCGGTTATTGAAATATTCTCAAAAGCTTTACGGAGAACTTCCATTAAAATGTAAAAAAATCGCCAAATAAACTAATTTGACCATCTAAACTCATCAAAAGTTTTGATGGAACTATCGTTCCAAAATCGCCATTTATCGCTCTGCGGTGCCAGTGTCGTTTCATAGTTAATTAATAATTAGAATCAATTAAAATGAAAAATAATTCACTAACTAATTAAAATAAGCCGTTAAAATGCAGAATAAACCAACAAATCGAACGAGCTATTAAATAACGTTAAAATACACTAAAATAGAATTGAATGCCAAATTGTAAAATGGTCGTCAACAAATTAACTTTTAATTTTGTCTTTTATTATTTGACTAGCTGCGTGGCCCGGCGTTGCGCGGGCTTTAATGTAGTGAAGGCAGTTTGAGAAAACTACTCGCCGCCAAGGTGCCTCACCTTTAAAGTAGTGAGGAAAGTTTAAACAACCTACTCGCCGCCAAGGCGGCTCGCCTTTAAAATACTAAGAAAAATTTTAACATACTCCCCGCTAAAGCGGCTCGCTAAAGAGCTTTGCTGCATTAAAAAGTCAATCGAATTATTTACACATAAAAAAGACCTAGCTGCGTGGCCTGGCGTTGCATGGGCTACCTCTGTAAAAATGTACTACACAACACAATACCCAATATAAAAATACCACGCACTTTTATTATGTGTTTAGATAAGTACCCATGTTGTACTAAACCATGACAAATCAAATTATTTAGATCAGTAACTATATGCAACCATTAAAAAAAGTTAGACTCATTTGAAGCCAACTTATATATGTGATACATAAGGAAAAAAACGTTAAAAGAATAATGAAACACTATCCATTATAAAAATACTATGCAATTAAATTATGTGTTTAGTACCAATGATACAAAGTAGTAAAAACGTTACAAAAATATGATGAATCATATTATTTGCTTAGATTAGTAACTATCTTAAATCATTTAAAAAAACATAAATAAATAAAATAATATTTGACTCATTTGAAACCTACTTACATACCTATTGCATAAGAAAAAAAGTCAAAAGAATAAGAAAACAATAGCAGTACGAAACAAAAACGATATCGACAATATCTGCGGTCTTCCCCACTATCTCCATATATTATTTCTCTAAGCCGAATCCTATACCCGGTCGAAACTCGCTCATTTCTCTATCGAATTGCGAGAAAATTTATGATTTTGAAGTTTATCCCGCGGGCTATTGACGAAAATTAGACCCACCCTCTAAAAAGTGTCGGTTCGTTTTTTATTCGAACTCCAATTTTTGGGCACAAAATTGACTCTATCTAGCGAAATAATTGTCGTATCGTCTCCATTTTGATTTCATTCGAAAGATTAAAAAAAATGCGTTCTTTAGAACGTTTCTCCGCTAGCGCCGCGTAACGAGAATCTCGAAAATCCACGTTTAAGCGACTTATAAGCGATTGAAGTTTGAAAAAGTTAAATTTTTTGCTCAACGGTTAAAATCGTTACATTGTTGTTCAAATCAATTTTAAATGCGACATTTCAAGCCAAGGCTTAGCTCGGTAAACCTTAATTGTAACTTTTATTGTTTCAAAATACTATGGTAGTTTTGCGATAACGTTAGTATTTAGTTTAGTAGTAGCCTTGGGTATTTGATTTTAATATAGGGTATCACTTTTGTAGTAGTTGTAAAAGTGAACGTGTCTTTGATCTCTTTGAAAAGTTGTCAGAACGACGGCAGTAGATGGCGATGTTGTGCAAATGAAGCCAATAAAAATTGTCGTATTAAATTTCAAGTTTAGAGTTTTTTTTTTTTTTTTTTTTTTTTTGCGGAATTCCGCACGGGTCACCTAGTTTTTTTTTAAAGTTAAAAGGCACGTTTGTTGTCAAATATCAAATTGCTACAATATGTCACAATTAAATATTGTAACGAGTCCGTAGCACCTTCAACTTTCTTTAAATGAGCATTAAAATCTTGAGGAAGTAACTATAAATTTATTTACAAGTATGTACACTATTTACAATAAGAGCAGGAAACAATTGCTAAACATCAGCAATTAGGCAGCACACAGTACACTGTACTCTCAACAGTAACTCAGCACCACGTATCTAACGTGAACAGTAATTAAGCAATTACAAAAGCAAAAACAACATTCGCCCAAAGCGAATAAAAACGAGCCTCTCAATAATCCAATCTGAGAAAAACTAACTGACTTGTGTTCAAGGCCAGCTTTTTATACTCTGAAGGACATTTCTACTACGTTCTAGAAATATCTGGAGTATTCTGTTTATTCATAAATTCGAACAATTCATTCAAGAAAACGCTAGAAATAAAAAGAAAAACACCACTCCGAGCGAAAATTTCTTCACGCTTATTAAAGTTAGGGCAAGTGTAAAAACTACAAAGTGTTACGGGGCCGGTATACAAGTGATAAAAGTGATATCTTCAGATACTTTTGCAACATGACGTCAGATAAAACCAAAACTAATGAAAACGATGCAAGGCAGGAAAAACAACAACTATTTACAAGATTTGTAACATTGCCCCCTTCCCAAGGACTGCACGTCCCGGGCAGTACAATCCTTAGAAAGGAAGCAAGGGAAAATTTACAGATGCACACATTACATGATAACCAATCGTAAACAGGATAAACAATAAAAATGAGAACATGAAAGAAATAATAACATTGATAGAGAAATATTACAAACAATTAAAGGCAAAAGTTATTTACAAAATTTACAAACAAATTACCATGGTAGCTCTACATTTAATTTACGAACTATGGCCATAGTATGGGGCTAGCCGATCATAATGGACAACCCTAGGTTTTGAATGTGATGACTTCTGGATCCTCACTACGACGTCGTTCAGCCGGTGGAGAACTGTGTAGGGTCCATCCCAATGCGACTGCAATTTGGGTGACAGACCTTTACGTCGGATGGGATTCCATAGCCACACCTTGTCACCTTCTTGAAAGTCATGGCCAGTGGACCTTGTGTCGTATCGGGTCTTCATTTTCTCCGTCGCGATGTTGATTCGCTCCCGTGCGAAGTGATGAACGTCTTCCAACCGGGCCTGGAGATCCTGGACGTATTCCTCAGGCGATGAAGGCGCATCTGGAGGGAGACCGAAGACGAGATCACAAGGTAGCCGAAGCTCTCGGCCGAAGAGCATCTGTGATGGAGAATATCCGGTGGTCTCGTGGACAGCACTGCGGTAGGCCAGCAGGAACAGAGGAAGTTTCTTGTCCCAATCCTGTTGATTTTTGGAGACCATAAGCGAGAGATTATTAAGGATTGTCCTGTTGAATCTCTCCACCATGCCGTCCGATTGTGGGTGTAGTGGTGTCGTTCGAGTTTTCTCAATTTTGAGGATTTCACATAGGCCCTTAAACACAGCAGAGATGAAGTTTCTTCCCTGATCGGAATGGATCTGCAAAGGTGTCCCATATCTCGAGATCCAATGCTGGACTAGAGTCTCTGCTACAGTGGTAGCTTCTTGATCCGGAATGGAATATGCTTCGGGCCATTTGGTGAAATAGTCAATGGCAACGAGGATGTATTTGTTCCCATCAGTAGTTTTCGGTAGAGGACCAAGAATGTCGATCCCGATTCGTTCGAAAGGAGCTCCTACGTTGTAAAGATGTAGTTTCCCGCGGCTTCTTCTCTTCGGTCCTTTACGGGCAGCACAGGCGTCACAAGAATGACACCACTTCTCCACGTCATCCTTCGCCTTGCTCCAGAAGAAGCGCTCTCGAACCTTGTGGAGGGTTTTCAGGATACCAAAGTGTCCTCCAGTCGGACTACTGTGCAGTTCCTTTAGAACGTCTGGAATTCTTGATCTGGGAAGGAGTAACTGCCATTTGAATGCTTTACCATCGTCAGATTC